>ML785887.1:1262355-1274778 GCA_009831015.1 Picea engelmannii
CTTGCATGCATTGCATTGAGCATTTAGATTTCCTTTCACCCATTAGAAATAGTTTTGCATTAGGCATTTAGTTCACTTGCCTCTTAGGCTAGATAGTTGTTCAATGAGAAGTTTTACTTGCAGTAGTTAGTTGCCTTTGCTTACTTGTCATTTGCTTTAGTAGGTTAGTTAGGTGTCTTTGCTTACTTGTCTTTTGCTTTAGTAGGTTAGTTAGGTGTCTTTGCTTACTTGTCTTTTGCTTTAGTAGGTTAGTTAGGTGTCTTTGCTTACTTGTCTATTTGCTTTAATAGGTTAGATAGGTGCTTTTGCTTACTTGCTTATTTATTTGCTTTCATAGGGTAGTTGTTCATTGAATGTAGGTTGGCAAGTTAAAGAAGTTTGCTTTTGTCATTTGCTTATTATGCTTAGTAGTTTTCTTTTGCTTATCGTTAAACTAGTTTGCTTTACATAGAGTTTTCATTTGCTTTCCTAGGGACTATCCATCGACCCTTGGCCCAAAAGTACTTAGGTTACCTAGTTTCATTTTGCTTAGTAGGGTTTGCTCATTAGATAGTTTTGCTTGAGTAGATTAGCCTTATATAGCTGCCTTCCTTAGTTAGAATATACTCCTACCAACCCTTCTACCTTTGGCATATATTTTGCTACAACTCTAAGTTTACTTACCCCGGGTTGACAATTTAATTGAGGGTTTTTACTGTGTTTTTAGTGCATATATAACACCCATCAGGTTGTTGAAGGCAGAGCGCAAGTCGAAGTGGAGATCGTGGGATCTCGCCCCCTTTTTAGGGCCTTTCTGGGTTTCAGGATTATGTAATGGGTATGGGGATGTCGACCCATGGGTTTACCCATGCTTAGGCCTATTTTGTAATGTATAAATAGAAGTCTAGGCGATGTAAGAAGTAGTAGATAGTGACTAGTCAGTTGCAAGTGTGCTAAGTGCTAAGTGGTAATTGCTTTGTGCATACTGTGTGAGTCTTGAAAAGCTCAGTGCAAGATATTGTAAGAGACTGTGGAAGGCTTTGTGCTGTAACTCGAGGAAGGAGGATCTAGCGAGGTGCACAAATCTCCTGTCTTTTGCAAAGTAAGATCTCAAGGCTCTGTGCATGTAGTTGATTGGCCGAAGACAATAAAGAGATGAAGAGTTGGTGGACGTAGCCCCAGAGTGGGGGTGAACCACATATATCCTGTGTTGTGAATGCTTTATGCTTCTTGGCTGTTCTTTTGTTCATGTGATTCAATGCTTAGTGCAATGTTATATGTTAGATGAATCTGATATGATAGCTTTGTGCCGAATAATGTGAATGAATGCTAGATTTGATCTATGTTGGTATGCTTAGTGCTTGAGTCTATTGAATCTATGCGAATACTACGCAGATATTCTGTTAGGGTTTAGCTGCGATGTAAGCTAAAACTGAATATTGATGAATCATAATTGCTAAGTGCTCTGTTAAGGTGTTACAAACACATATTTGTGTCCCAACTAAGGTTGCAGACACCTGAGTTCTGCAACCACCCCTGCCTCTACCTCGGGTAAGACTTCATATGCTTTGCATGTGTTGCTGAAAGGGCCGATAGTTAGGGTTTTGTTGGTGCGTTGTTGTAGCGTTGAACACTGGGTCTGCCCCTATGCCAACAAATGGTTCCGTTGCCGGGACCTGAAACTGTGATTGCTGGGAACTTAGGTAGAAGAAGCTCTATGCGAAGATCTGACCTAAAACTGTGAAATCTCAATGCGTAGATCTATCGCCCTAATGCGCAGTACTCTACTTGGATTGTGAAGCTCTGTGCTAAGTAAAGAAGTCCGATCTAAAGAAAAGAGGTAAGATCTGAAATCTTTGTGCTATGGTAAAGGTAAGAATAGTGAAAAGATTTTAGATCTGGAAGCTTTGTGCTTTGCTGAAAGTAAGATTAGTGGAAATTTTTGTTTCAAGAATATGGATCTAGGTATGTTTGATAAAATTTTTCCTAGCCTGAAAACTAGGGCACAACTAGAAGAAAGAAGATTTGATATGAGTAGATTTGATAAGAATAATGAAAGATATGTTATTCCTATGCATAAAAAGAATGTTTGGACTAACAAATGGATGCAGGATCCTAGAAAGATTTTTTTGCGAGTTAGCTACTGTGATCCTAGTGCGAAGTACATGAGGGGTTGGGGATCATTTAAAAGAAAGAGAGGATTGACTCTTTGTTACAGTTGCAGAAGACCGAGACATCTTGCTAAGGAATTCATTGGAAGAAGACCTAGTTGTCTTTGTTGTAAAGCTATGGATCATGAAGTTCTGGATTGCCCTAGAATGATTGCTAAGGTTGAAAGAATGAATATGAGACAAGAAAACCCTAAGGAAGGTCAAGAAACTGAGACCATGGTAGAACCCCAGAAAGAATCAGAAGCTGTACTATTGCAAATGAAAGAAACCCTGAATGATCACAAAGATATCAACTTATCAGAGATCTTCAAAGAAAAAGAATGCATAGAAACAAGAGTAGGAGACTTCGACATTGACTGCGTTCTGGATGAGGAAACACAGGTGAATATCATGACAAAAATAACTTGGGAAATTTTCGGGAAGCCTGCTATGATTCCTTCACTGGGAGGTATAGGATTGTTTAGAGAATAGTTGATAACCTTATGTCAAAGATTTACCCAGATATCTATGAGTTCTTATGGAACCTCGACAAAAGAAGATTTTGAGGTTGTTAAATTTATTGAGAACAACGCCCCATTTGCTATGTTACTAGGAAAATCTTGGATTGAAAAGGATCAAGCCGGAAGAAAAGAAAAGGAATTCTTAGAGCAGAAGAAGCATGAATTAAAAGATTTCATGACTAGGAGGATCACACATTTGATTGAAGAACAAGAGAACAGGTCGAAGTTATTCAGAACCTGAAACTTGGATGTCAAAATTGAAAGAACACAGGAGGACTTGAGATACTTGTTTGTACAGGAGAGTCGAGCACCTACACTAGACAGAGAAGAAGTATTGCCCTTGAACCCTGGTAAATACCATCAACAACACAAAGTTACTATGCCAAGAGAAGATAAGAATCAGAATGGAAAGAGGAATACTGAGACGAAGATCACTGGGAAGAAGGCTAGAAAGCTCAATAAGAAGAAAGCAAAGATAGAAAAGTTACAGAAAGTTCCAGAAGGAACTGTGCAGAAGGAAGGATTCCAGAATCTGAACTTTGCCGGGATACCAGTACAACACAACATGACACTTTGCCATGGTGAAGTAATATGACCGTTGGACGCATTATAACCATTAGCCCAAATGGTTAGAACAACAGTTATGGCCAGGAAGCTTGCCATCAGACCGATGGGACCGCGCCGTAACGGACAAAACTGCATTAATGAAGGCTTCTCACCCGTTGGAAAGATCCATTACCTAGTTGTCTACTTAGTTCGTCGAGCCTGGCACCGAGAACATTTTTACCACCCGTGATTATTTGAGCTCATAGATTAGTTGATTTTGCGCAGTGATCATCGAGCTATCAACATCTATCCCGTTACATTGAGTAGTTTCTCTTCAACCAGAGATATTCAACCAAGAGCATGTATGTCCGATGAACTTAGCGTAGTTGAAGAATTTGTGAAGGAGATACTTGTCGACCTCATGACTGAAAGAGTAATGTCTGTGGGTGTATAAGCTTCATCGACGAGAGGAGTGCAAGCCTCCCCGTCGACTGCTCATGGATCTGGACCATCCCGAGTTGCGACTAAGAAAAGAACCAAGCATAGAGATGACTTGGCGAATGCGAAGTTATTACCATCCATCCTACCCGATTACATCCCACCCCTGGCTGGTGTAGTAAGTCGCGACAATGTCTCGAGGGACTTCGACTACACCGTCATCACTGTGTATCTCCCAAAGGGGATACACGCAGTTAGACCATAGCTAGAGAGGATTCCAACCTTGAAAATCAGTGACTATAACCTGGGAGACCGTAAGAGCTATGACATGCTTGCGCCTCACAAATATCTGACCAAGATGAAGGGAAAGAAGACAAAAATCATCCCCCAGCCGTGGACCATGAACCTCGCGCAGTCCACCCTTTTGAATGTAATGAAGATTCCACATTTTGGAAGGCACCAGGAGGTTAACGCCTGCGTTAAGATCCTGCTGTCGTGCTTCCATAGTGGCTATCTGTGGTTGGAAAGACGTATCACTGTCGATCCGATGCTGATCCATAGGATCACCGGACTGAGCATGAAGGGACCAGATCCACAGGACTTCTACCCAGGAAAAGCCTCAGACTGCGCCTTAGCACAGACGATTAAAGAAACATATGACGATGTTGAGAAGGGGACGCGAGGCTACAAGGTAGCCTCCATCCAGAATGGAGCAGTGTGCCTAGCATGCCAATTAATTGCAGGAAATCTAGCAAGAAAGAACAAACCCACGCGGGTTATAGGGTTTGTTGTTGACCTCGCTGGGAAATGCGTGGAAGGCCTACAGATGAACTGGGCGAAGTACCTAGTTAACTAGCTTGAACTAGATTGTCGTGAAGCTCATGATCAGGGCTATGAGTTTCACTTCAGCTGGCTCCTGATCTTCATCGCGTTTACTGCTTGGGAGATGCCAGATTCTTTGACCTTCTCTGACATCGATCCATTCGAGCCGCTTGCTGCGAAGTTCACCATGCTCTGGTATTCGAGCGATATGGGAAAGAAGTGGCAGTCAAACATAGTATTTCATACCTACTACTTGCAGCTCAGGAGGGCTATTAAGTCCTTCCCTCGTATGACGACGAACACCCTGGACAGATTCAGGCCGCTTATGAAGTTCCGCGCAGATAGGCATTTTATTTATATTACTGCGTGTGTCGATGAAAGCAGAGAAGAACTTCATTACTACTACAAGCTCACTACATAGGACCTGGAAGAAATCATTAAATATTGGTCTGTAGAACTCCTTATCTCTGCTGACCCCGCAGAGCTGTCTGACCTAGACCTGATTGGAAATCCGGTGGTTACTTGCGAAGAGTATGATGCCCCAAGCAATAACAAGAAGAAAAAGAAGCAAGATGTACATGAAGTACACAACACATCAGAAGAGACTGCATCTGAGTCACCCAATGGAGGAGGTGATGACAAAGTGAATAAGGAGGTAAAAGAACAAGAAGAATATAAACAAGGTGAAGTAACATCGCCAGAGAACCTCCCTGATGAAACTGATCCATCTAATAAAAGGAAGGCTTCCCCCACAAAGCCTTCATTGCGGAAGAAGTCCAAAGCTAATAAGCCAAAGATGCATAGTGTACTCATAGTTGATGACTTCGAATTCATTATTTCAGCTGTGGGAGATGCCTCATAAGAGATTTTGCAAAGAAACGAAGCGAAACAAGAAGCCATGTACGATAGAATTGAAACAGAACTAAGAGATGTACAACAAGCCCTTTATTCAAGCCACACAGTGTCCACTGCGCCCCCGCCCTCAGTAGAACTAGAGCTGGGAGATGAGTCTACCCAACTCCACAGACTGGCTGATGTGACAGAAGCCCGCCTTCATCGAGCACAAGCTGAGAAAGACCAGGCCAAAACGGCCCTAAAACAAGCACAGGAGGAAGTTATAGGGAAACGCAGGATTGCACAACAGGAGAGGGACACCCTTCAAGAGAAGTTCGATGAAGAGAGAGCGCAGATCCAACATGAGAAAGAAAAGTTGCTCGTGGAGCAGGTCAGAGTAAAAGAAGCAGTCAATAGAGCACTTTGCTCTGTGACGGGCTTGGAGCAGAAGGAGGAAGAACCAGTAGAACACCAAGTAGCGCAACTCGTAGAAACCATCCAACAACTTCAACAAAGAATCACAGATTTGGAGCTAAGAATAGTGCCCAGTACTTCATAGGATGTGCGAGATCAACGAGAAGAACCTGCTCAAAGCGCATTTTTAAGAATCAAGAACCTGCTCAAAGCGCAGTTTTAAGAATCAAGAACCTCGCCATGGAATGGAAACAAATGAGCGATCATAGTGCCCAGACTTATGAGCGACTCACTGAGGATCCTGAATTGAAGGCACTGGAGTCACAACTCCAGGAATCGAAGCAACAAGAAAAAACAGTACATGCGCAGTTGAAGCCCCTGTCAACCATTGAGAGGACGAAGCGATCCCAAGAACAACGTAGTTCTCAATAGCAGGTCCACACCATTCAGAGCAGAGTCATGGAAGTAACTCAGAGGCTTCAACCAATCCAGGATGAGGCTTGCCAACTATTCACAGAGATCGAAGGCAAAGGAGAAGAACTGGAACAAGTCATCACTACAACTGAAAAACGCTTAGAGGGACCTGTCAACGAAGAAGTAATCTAAGAGTTCGTTGAGCAGGAGGCCGTGGCACAACAATAGGTCAAAGCAGCTCAAGCCAAGCTCGAGGGTTTTGAGATAGAATTACCCAGAGCAGAGTGACTTGGGACGAGTCACAAGTGAGTGTTGGGGGCCTATTGGCCCTTAACCAAGTTTTGAGGATCCTTGGTCATGTTTGACCTATTTTTGGGACTTCAACAGGCTGTCGAAGGTAGAGCACAAGTCGAAGCGGAGATCGTGGGATATTAGCCCCTTTTTAGGGCCTTTTTGGGTTTCGGGCTTATGTAATGGGTATGGGGATGTCGACCCATGGTTTTACCCATGCTTAGGCCTATTTTGTAATGTATAAATAGAAGTCTAGGTGATGTAAGAAGTAGTGGATAATGACTAGTAGTGACTAGTCAGTTGCAAGTGTGCTAAGTGCTAAGTGGTAATTGCTTTGTGCATACTGTGTGAGTCTTGCAAAGCTAAGTGCAAGAGATTGTAAGAGACTGTGGAAGGCTTTGTGCTGTAACTCAAGGAAGGAGGATTTAGCGAGGTGCGAAGATCTCCTGTCCTTTGTAAAGTAATATCTCAAGGCTCTGTGCATGTAGTTGATTGGCCGAAGATAATAAAGAGACGAAGAGTTGGTGGACGTAGCCTCAGGATGGGGGTGAACCACGTATATCCTGTGTTGTGAATGCTTTGTGCTTCTTGGCTGTTATTTTGTTCATGTGATTCAATGCTTAGTGCAATGTTAGATGAATCTGATATGATATCCTTGTGCCGAATAATGTGAATGAATGCTAGATCCGATCTATGTTGGAATGTTTAGTGCTTGAGTCTATTGAATCTATGTGAATACTGCACAGATATTCTGTTAGGGTTTAGCTGCGCTGTAAGTTAAAACTGAATATTGATGAATCATAATTGCTAAGTGCTCTGTTAAGGTGTTACAATCACAGATCTATGTCCCAACTAAAGTTGCAGACACCTGAGTCCTGCAACCACCCCTACCTCTACCTCGGGTGAGACTTCATCTGCTTCGCAGGTGTTACTGAAAGGGTCGATAGTTAGGGTTTTGTTGGTGCACTGTTGTAGCGTTGAACCTTGGGTCTGTCCCTATGCCAACACCAACTCTTCTTCTTACTTATTTCTTTCTTCCTTATTTCCTCTGTTCATCAGTAATTGAAACTGTTCTTTGATTTTCTTCCTCCTTTCATCCTCCTCTAGTTGTAATCTTTCTTTGCATGGTTCATCCTAAATCTTGTTTACTACTTCTTCAAAGAATAGGGCCCCTTGGAAAAGCTCTTCTGCAATGTTCACATCATGTGAAAAAGGGTGTATTAACCCCACATACTTTATATGATCTCTCACAATTCCTCTTTGATCATGACTTTTGGGTTCCCTTGTGCACAAGCATAGTTATTTTAAAGTTGTGGCTTCTTTTCGGGCATGTGGAACGTTCAATAGGGTGAATCTTCCTACCTTAATTGGAAACCTGGGCTAGAGTGTCTTGGAACTTGTAGCCAAAAAGGAAGTTATCCCTTCCTCTATTGTCTGATAAGCAGTTTCCTGGCCCACTAATTTGTCATGGACATAGTTAGGAAGGATATGTGGTGCTTGTTCACAACCAAATATCTTGATATAGGTGTAGTGTTTTCCCATATATCAATCACCAATGTTTTTAAGGGCTTCAATGGGTCCTTAAGATAATCTATGAGGATGGTGGTTGAGTATGACCAAAAAAAATGGGGCTAGGGTACCTCTTATAGTAGGCTAGGGTTCTAGTTCCACCCCATAGCAGGAAAACTTATGGAAGAACAAACAACATCTATCAAATAGGAGGACATGCAAAAACCTGGGTTTTTTTAGTCTTGGGCCTCTCTGGAAGTTTTGAAGACGTTGAATGTAAGGATGTGTGCACAATTAAATATATGGCCTACCTCGACCACACAATATGTCATTGGTGTCCATTTCAGCTTGAAATGTGTGCAGGTTTCCTCTCCGTACAACCTGCATATCATCAACACCAGTAGTTGGTAGGGTTTCTTGAGATACTGTATCATATATGGCTTGTTGTCTTTAAGAGAACAATCTTTATCTTCACCCCATCATTATTCTACTAATTCTACAAAATCTAGGTGGCCTTCATTGAATTTTGCTAGGAATGTCTTGTTCATATAGGCATCAGGATGGTACCTGATGTGAATGTTGTCTAGATTTATTGAATTTTTCGGGACTTGAATCTCATTAATCATTGTGGATGTATATTTTTCCAAGTGGGAGAATAACCACCTCACAACATCATTGTAGGGGAAGAGCATGGGTCGTGCAGTAAAAGCATAAATTCCACTCTTTTTGATGTTACGATATATTGCTCGGTCTTTGTCTTCCATAGGAAAATATTCATTAACGAATATTTTTTATATATCATTCCATGTCGGACATTCCTCCATCTCGTTGAAGTAGTTTGTATCAGATAACAAAAATTCTTCTGTACCTTTTGTTGAGGTGACGACATTTGCCATGGACGTTTCCCCCTTCGCGTCTGAGCTCTCGACATATTGTGTTTTTTTGAATTCCTGAACAATTCAAAGTAGTAGTAAGTATTTCGGGGCAGTTTAAGTGACATAAAAGAATTTCCAAAATTAATTATGAACATACATGAAAGTTTCACAGTGAATAGGTTCCAACTTAATTATGAACATACAATAAATGTGAATAGGTTCCAACTTGTAGCATGCAGGAAAGGTACAACTCCATTAATGTCGTCAGATGATGGCTTTCAGAAGCATGTCGTCGAATAGGGAAAAATTGTTTTGGAAGAATACTTTTGGAAGAAGCTTTTTGGAAGATTGTCTTGAAAAAGGTATTTTCGGAAACTATGTACTTGGAAATCCTATTCGAAAAGATCTCCATCGGAGAGCGGCCGACTGTTTAGCTGATGATGCACTCCGATAAAAAATCCTGAAAGGAATATTCAGGATTGAGTATTGGGAAGCGTGTCGATGTGTGCTTAATCCTGAAAAGTATGCTTGTTTTATAAGTGTTTGTGTTAATAACCTTTTATAATTAACCTTCAAGGTGAGATAGTGTAAGCGTTAAAAAGGTAAGCTTGCGGGAATAAGCTTGCGGGAATAGTTAAAAAGGTGAACTTATTGTTAATGATGACTTATGGCATAGTATATTGGGAGAGTGTTTTTCAAAAAGATTGGGTCAGAAATATTGTGAGTAAACTGTTCATGAGAGAACACGAAAAAGAACTCCCAAACGAATATTCGGGAGCTGGTCTTGGGAGGAGTGCCATGACAAACCTATCAAAGGTGAAGAGTGTTTAAGCATTAGTAAAATATTACAAAGTTTTATCGCATCCAACACCAAACACAAGTTTTGAAGAAATAAAATATAGCCTTTAAAACCTAGTCTTCGGGAGGAAATAAGAAATTTATATTATTACTATAAACTCTCACGAAAAAGGATTTTCAACTTGTCGAGAAAGATTTAGGCCTTTTGCCATTCCGAAAAGAGTAGCCTGAATAGGGTGATCCGATAGGATTTTGGGATAGGCCCTTGATTTGAATTGGATCATTATATTATTTTTCATCTATCTCGATGCTTTCAGAGTGGAAAAAATTATAGGAATTAGTTTGCAAGGTCATTTTAGTGCAGGCCCCACTTTGGAAAATTGGGGTCCAGAACTTTCTGGACCCATTTTGAGGAATAAATAACATTTTTTGGGGTTAAACCTTTCTCGGCTTAATTGGGACCCGATGCACTATTCTACACATCGATACCTTTCCAATGGTGCAAAAATTGCATCAATTGGAGCTTGTATCATAAGTTATGCCTCCCACAAGTTGACCTATTGTGTTGACCACCATGGTACGAGAGGATGCCATGTTGGCCTCTGTTACTCATCTATATGGGGCTAGCCATGTATGTAATTTAAAGAAGATTCTAGAAGGTTCAAAACCCTATCATAGTTGAGGTTTGAGGAAGTCAAAAACCTATCTCTAGATGGTTATTGGGCTATGTTAAATACCGAGCCACTAGGAGGAGAATAGGTTCCATTTTATGTTATTGTATTTTGTTCCATAGCATAGCATAACAAATGGGAGTGGGAAATTAGAGAGCATAAGGGAGGGGGTTTAATGTTCTATAGCAGCCTAATAGGCCACATGTCCTTCTCCTTTGTACTTGCATTATTTCCATACCAGAGAAATGAGAGTAGAGCAACCTCACATTCTACTTGGGTTTTCTCCCGTAAGGATTTCCCATTGAAAATGTTTGTGTTGTTTTGTGGATGGTGTGTGATTGTATTTCACTGTTCTCTATTTTCCGTATTTTATCTATTTCATGCATAAGCAGAAAATTAGTAAGTATATTCTAGAATCTAAAGGAATTTAACCTTCATAATGTAGATTTTAATTTTGTTTATCAGATTTGTTGTGACAAACTGTTCTAGTGGAATATTCATGGTAGTTTACAGATCATCCCTTTTCAGAAAAAAAAAATGTTTACAAGAATATTTTTCAATTCGACGAAGAAGAACCCGAGGATAAGAGTCTGATAGTCTTTCAGATGTCAGATTTTGGATAGTTCTTACTATCATCACAAAATAACTTTTTGATGACATACATCTGATAGACTAGACCTGATTAATATTGCAGATTGATATGAACATGAATACCCCCTATGCAATATTTGAGTTATGCACGAGATTCAGGGAGGGGCCGAAATAAAATATACCACTAAAATCCAATAGTTTTGAAAACAAAAAAGAGATTTTCCATATAAATGAGACTTGGGAAAAGGATTGTTGAGGGTTTGAAAGGGCCCATGGAAGAAAATCTCCCTCTGATAAACCTTATCAAGTTACCTAGATTTTATAGACCACTAATATGCTTTAGGATACATGTAGAATTTTTGTAAGGGGGTCCCATTCAATTTTCCCCGAGACAAAAAAATAATGGCAGTTGCTACAGCCACAATAGATTCTTAGGATTGACAGGCTATTACCACAAGTTTCTCAATAATTATGGTCAAATAATGACACCTCTAACAACATTATCGTTGGAATACTGAGAAGGGGGAAGGGGCGGGGGGAGGGTGAATCGGTATGAGCACTTTTACCACTTTTAACCGCAATATATAAACTTCAAGTTTTTCATTGATATATCATCAATGTATAATCTATGATTGCATTCAATATATAATGAGCATATAAACATAAAAAACATCACATCAAATACACAATACACCAAAATTTATGTGGAAACCCAAATGGGAGAAAACCACAAAATTATTTTCTTATATATTAAAGAATACATTCATTGGAAGCACCAACTTCCCAATTCTCCAGTTGCCACTGGAAGGAGGATACAACCCCCTATTTACAGGCTCCAACATGAAGGAATCTACAACTCCTTGAATTCTCGAGCTCCAACTAGAAGGAGGCTACAACCCCCTGATTCTTATGCTCCAACTTGAAGGAAGCTCCAACTCCCTGTTGATTAAGGTTGGTTGTTATTGATGTCAACCCTTGAAGAAAGCCCCGTAGAACAAAGGTTGGGTAATGGATCCAATATTGTTTGATGTAAAGATGAGTCATTATTGTCTTGTCATGGTTTATAAAAAGTAGAAATGGATGAACTCCAAAGTGGTCCCCTTATGGTGAAAGCCCTCACGGGAAGACGCTTTGCGGATTGAGTTATCCTAGAAGTATGGTTAGAGAACCCATGCTTAATTGTGGAATAATGAGATGAACACCAATGAATTTGTCAATGAAACTATCCTAGTTGGATAGTGCTTGTCATGTCATTTCCGGTGGTATGTGGAACGTCACATAACTCCTCACGGTTAGAGAGTTATGGCCATGAGAAGTTGGAGAACCCATGTTTGGGTAATGGACTCAAGTTTGTTTGATGGATAATGGTATGATTTTTGATATATTTTCAGGTAATACTATTCTATATGTATATTACATGTCATTCAATTTCTGGTGGTATGTGGAACGTCACATAACTCCTCACGGTTTGAGAGTTATGGCCTTACGAAGTTGGAGGACCCTCATATGTCATCTAGAAGCCCAAAAAGGTCAAAGTAGTCAAAGTGGTTTAAGAGATTTTAAAAGGTAA
>ML785887.1:1310561-1362658 GCA_009831015.1 Picea engelmannii
TTAACTCCTAAGGTTTAAATTAATTATTTTAATTGCAACGTTCGTTTGTTTGGCAGAGTAAAGGGCTGCGGCCTAGCTCCATCCCCCAACGCATTACCATGTAACCTTCTCATATGTCTATTGCATTCAACTTTGGCGCATATTTGTTAGCGCTCCAACACTAGCCTCAACGCATTACATATGACCTTTACATATGCCCATTGCATATAACCTATGCCTATATGTGTTGGCGCGCGAGAGTTTGTACATGGTTTTGTTCGGTGCAAATTGTGTTGAATGGTGTAGCCCCGATCACATGTGATATACCATATGACTGTGCATTTAAACCTTAGCGCATATTCTACAACAATGTTTAGCTCGACAGGTGCAGAGCCTTGGCCAAATGGGCACACCCAGATGACCGTTGGTGAATTTTTGGGCACGGTTAGCCACAAAGCCCGAATTAGGCACTGGGACGTGGCCACATGCCCCCCATGCGACCTACACCTCTGCCTAAAGGGGCACTAAATTCGCTAACTGTTCAATAGTTTGCCCCGTTTTGCGGAGTGCACGCGTGTGTTGGGTTTTAGGCATAGTAATTCTATGGGAGTTGGGTTGGTCATTCACAGGTGTGTTTTGGCGAGAAGGTACAACAAACTTGAAGGGGAAAACTTCCAGGAGGTGTAACTTCTTCATTTTTTGGCCAAACCAAGTGCCGAAAAAGCCCATCTAGGAGTTTTTGGACGTTCTGTAGCCATTGAAACCATCTATTTTGTATCCTGAGCAATGTAAGAGAACTTTTCAAACATAATGAAAATGATCAATGGGAAGCTGGACTAGGAGATGTAGCCCAAGAGAGGGGTGAACTCATTTATCATTTGCTGTGTTATGTGTTCATTATTGATGGTTTTTATCTATCTGATATGCTACTCATGCTTAATTAAAACTCATTGAATTTATGTGTTAGTAACTTGATCCAATTACCCAAACACATACCATTTATACACTTGCAATTTAAAGAGATAAGTCTTCTTCATTTTAAATATCTATTGGAAACATATTGATTCCATTTTCAGATCACTATGCCTCAACAAGATACCAAAGTAACAACCATAACACCATCAACATGTAACCAAGATGTACCTCAAACCATGTGCCTCAAGCATTGCCAACATCCATAAAACCATGTACCAAGAGATACCATCAAACATGTGCCATATCACTCATACACCATATATTCCAAGTATCCAAGATGTGCCTCTAACAATGTATCATACCATCACCAAGGTGTATCATGCACAATCAATACCACGACATTCCTCAAGCATGTACCATAAAAACATAAACATAAGCCTTAAAACTAACACATAAGCATACCTATGATCCTATAGAAACCCTATTGTATCAGATAAGAAATGAGTAAGCCAACCTGGGCATCAACAACCTGGTACAAGCATCACTTCTCAACCTTTCACAAGCCTTTTCACAGATCCACGGATTTATCCTCTACTGCATGAGGATATCCGAGCTTTCCTCCACTACAACCCATGTACATCCACGCCCTACTGATATGTAAACTACAGATACCTCAGAAACTAGGGTTACTCACATTTGTAGCAACTCCGAGACTTTCACCTTCGGCCTTCCTTCGCAACCTTAGAATTGATACCTCAGATTCGACCACATATTTCAGAGTAAAAAGATAAACCATACCACTTATTCACTTAGAGATATTCAATAGAATGTGTATGTGAATGTACTTATGAGAGACTCCTTGAGGTGTATTTACACTTTTTCTAAGTAACCTCTTTCCTTACTTTAGGGGCTTCTTGTTACAACCATTTAACCCTTTGACTAAGACTTGTAACTTTTTAGGGGTTTCTTACCTAGTATTAAGGGCTTCCAACTTCATGAGGCTAATTGTTAAGTGTGGACACAAATCAATCCCCCTAGCTTCACTACAAAATTAGAACAAAACAAGACAATACACTACTCTTTCCTTAGATTTCAATTATCAAATGAGAAATGGATCTAGAACATACCTTTTAAATATTGAATATCCGACTTCGTCAATGTAATACAAGCTACGCCATAAGGCTTATGGAGAAATATCTACAAAGGAACACAAGCCAACAAAAACAAGAATAACACAACCTACTTGATATGAAACTATGTATGTGATCAAGGAATCATACAATATGGACAAATAAGATTCATATAGGGAAGAAAAGTGCATCTGTATTAAATAATAGAAAGAGAGATTACAACCAAAGCCTTGATGTTCTAAGGTTCCTTCCAACAATTCCTTGCTTCCCAGACACTTCCGATCCACGGATTCTGTGACTGTAGATTTGAAAGTCACTCACAATCTATCTTGACAAAGCAAAGCTCAAAACCACTCTAACCAAGCTAACAATCTCAAGCGAAATTCCCAATCTCAATCCAATCTAAATTTCTCCATGAGAGCTCCTCTCCTTTTATAAGATGAAGAGGATAAGGTGAGGAGGTTAGGATGATCCCACTAAATCAGAAAAGCGAGTAATATCCAAACCGATTGGATGCCACCTCACCATAGAAGCTTCTCCTTTTAGAAGCATCGAGAATATGCTTGTTTTTCCCACGTACAAAAATTGTCGCACCCTAAGTATAGTGCGGCTTGCAGAGACGTCACAACCTAGCTTTAGAGAAGGGGGCGACGATCAGGAATCATAACACCCTATATATAGTGCAACCCATGACGACCTTCCTTAATAGGGTTTTTACAAAGGAAAATACAGTTTCTTCTCTCAAGCAAAGTTCTTCTCCCTTCTTTCTTCATGAATTTGGGCCACTGATCCTTCTAAGGACAAAGGATAGGTTTACATCATTAACGGTCATGGGGATGGAAAAAATAATGTGTAACAGAGAGCCCCCCAAAGTATGAAGTTAGAACAGAGTGATAACTGAAATAATTTGTCAAGTGTGTGTAGGGAACAAGGAACACGTCGATCGAAAACCTACCAACAAACAAGGAAATACAATACAATAATATATCATCACTGAGGTATGAATTCCCATACTCATAATACAAATGACTCAAAGCATAAATGCTAACATTCAAAGATCCATGTCAAGTAAGATAGGTCATTTCCACCAAACATACACTGTGGAGCCATGCCAATATGACTCAAATTGGAACATAGCCACCAACAATACACTGTGGATCCACATGTTAAAGACTCAAATTTGAGCATATCCATGAGACATACAATGTGGATCTATGCAACAATACAATATGAATATACTCCAACGTAACCTGAACTTGTCAGAAAAGATTTAGGCTATTCATCTCCACCACTCTATAGCATGGATCTAACCATGCGAATACATGTGCTGGAGTCGAACATGGTTGAAACCACTTGATTACCGGTCATTAGTGTATACCATTAACAACTGTGAGGGAAATCACCATTAATGTCAATGAATCCCAATGTACACTAGTACAATCCAACGAATGCGAATTAATGAGCTGAAGTCGAACACTTGGCGAAATCTTCTGATCAAGGGTCAATAATGAAAACCCATTGTCGAAAGTGAGGAAACCTGACATTGAGACATGTAAGTTCCAAGGTACTAATTAGTTTCTAAGTCTAATTCCTGGATAATGAGTTGAATTCGATAGGAAAAGACTTGTCACAGGAGGGCCTTAATGTATCCCCCATCAATGACACAAAATGGGTAAAACGATTGGAGGTAGATCAGAGTAACAAGTGATTCGGGATTGACTAAGGGATTACCGACGCAATAGAAGGCTTAAGGACGACAGAAATGGCCGACGCAATAGAAGGTTTTTTGGGTTGAACTTCTCTTTGAACATATGGATGACACGACAACTGTCTTGGAAACACTGACTCAACAACAGGGATCACAGACCAATTTGCAATCTTATAAAGGAGTATGATCAAGAGACAAGCGGGTTTTCCGATCTATACACAAAGCGAGTGAAAGGGTGTCATGTTCAAAAGTGACTCTTCCATAGAATACAAGTTAAATACATTTCTTTCCCAATTTCCCCCCACCATTTCTGGCGAGTACCTCTTTATTTTTACACAAGCTTGAGGAGGATAACATATGCTTGAACTATAAGCTCATCTTTCGGATGAGTCCCTCAGAGTATGTTTAACGAACCCTAGGAAGGAGTGGTTCGGTCCCATATGGGTCTTTCGATGTTTGTTTAATGAGTCCAAAGAAAGAAAACACGGGGATTTTTCATGTTTAGAGAATCTGAAAAGCACTTAAAGGAAACTCCAAAATGTCCTTTTTTCGTAAGTTAGTCTGACGATATCGAAAAAGAGATAAACTACCACTCAACAAACATTTTCTTCAAATACTTTAACGAGCGTGAAAAGAACAGGATCTCTCGGTAATCTTTTCATGTTTAGGGAGTATGAAAAGAGCTTAAAGGGAACTCCATGGGGGTTCCTTTTTCGTATAACCTTTACGAGTCTGAAAAAGTGATAAAATTTTACTCGGTTACATTCTCAGGTATTTACGAGCACAAGAAAGAACAAAGATTGATCTCAGGATTATTTTCATTTTTACGCAAGCTTAAAACAAAACAAAACTATACTTGGGACAGATTTTATTTTTTACACAAGCTTAAAACTAGCCAAAACTATGCTTGGACCTGGTTTCATTTTTACACAAGCTTGAACCAGAGGAAACTGTGCTTGGGGTAGGTGGTTTAATTTTTACACAAGCTTGAAGCATAGAAAACTATGCTTGGACTTCCCAATGCACAACATAGGGATGGTTGGTACTTAGCCCCCAGCTTAAGAAACTAGCGACTTTACTTCAACATGACGTCCAGAGGCTGTAAGCATTGCCCCCCATACTTCATTTGATCCAATTGCAAAGCCAGATAAAATGAATCTTCAAATAATAGACGAAGGACTTGACTCAAACAAAGAGGGGGAAAAAACTATTTCATTTTTTAACGATCTTGACATAGGAACATGAACTGTGCTCGCGAATGCAGGTTCAATCCCTAGACCTCTGTTTCATTTTTTAACGAGCTTGACACAAAAATGAGAATGATGCTCATAGGCTCTGTTTCATTTTTTAACGAGTTTTCCATGGGAAGGCAAAACTATCCTCACAACTGGTTTCATTTTTTAATGAGCTTGAAATGAAAAAAACCATGCTCAAAGATGGTTTCATTTTTTAATGAGCTTGAAATAAAAAAACCATGCTCAAAACTCTCTTCTTGATGCTGGATTCCAAGAGGACGACACTCTGGAAGGACACCATCTCAAGGGAAAAAACTCGGTCATGGCCTCCAAGAGATCTTCAATTGACGGAAGAAACACACTCTGGAAGGAACCCATGTCGAGGGCCGTGACATGGGTAAGGAGATCATCCTCCAATAGCCCCACTGAAGAGATCGCCATGTAGACTACTGGATCCAAGTCATCTTTGTCAACAGTGGAATGCATGGGAGACAACGCCAAATAATTGACCTGTGGCGGGGACGATACCGTCTACATATAAGAACCGTTTAGGGAGGTCATTGGGTTGATGGTCAAGTCAGGGCCAATGAGCGAAAGTTGATCAATAGTCAAAATTCTTCCATCGCGAGGGAAATCTATCACACGAAAAAGAGTGGACACGATAGATTTCATGGCATAGACATAATATCTCCCAAGGAGTAAATCGAAATCCAAGGGGTCTTGCACTACCATGATGTCAATAAAGATAATTTTCCCTCCCAAAGTTACAAGAAACTGAGGAAGGATCCCTAAAGGGTGACTGGTTCTTCTGTTAAAAGCTAACATATTCTGCGTAACTGGCACAAGCTGAGGATAACCCAAATCTTGCCAAGCAATAAAGGATAAAATAATAACGGACGAACCTTCGTCTATGAACGTCCGAGGAACGTCCTAACCACAAACCTGTACTATAATCTTGAAAGGAATGTGAGATGGAAGACAAGGTCTAGCTAGCACAACCCAATTAAAACATATGGCCTCATTACTTGGAGGAGGTTCCACGGGAGAAGGAGGAATGCCCCCTAGCATGATAGATTTTGTATCGACGAGAAAAATGTGAGCGGTATCAGGTTTACTCTCTAGTGAGAGAGTAGGATCGACCGATGACGGTATCAAATCGACCACTTGGGTTTCATTCTCAAAGGGGAGAATGGGGTTGCCGATTGGGAACGGGTCGATCGCTTGGGGGACACTCTCTAACAGAAGAGTAGGATCAACTGATGATGGGATTGGATCGACCACTTTGTAAATAGGATCAACTAAGGACGTGACCAGATTGACTACATGATCAACCAGACTGACCGATGAAGGGACCAGATTGATCATCCATCAACTACAGGTGGGTCAAGAGTAAGCTTGCGATAAGTAGTTGGAAGTTGAGGTTTTGAAATAGTACTATCTTCCAGTAATTTCTAGGCTTCATCCATATGAGGGCAAAGGTGATTTTGATGACTCCCTCTGCATAACCTACATGGGAACTTGAAGTTACTTTTCTTCTTCCCAATGATATCTTGACTAGTTGACAGGAGCTCATCAACATGTTGTTCAGAGTCTGACGACATGGGTTGGCGAGGGTGTGTAGACCATTCTTTTATAACCTTGGATAGACCAGGGCAATCCTCAAGAAGATGGATACCCTTACAAAGCCTGCAAGGGTACCTTGGCTTATAGGTTGTTTGGGTGATCTTGGAATCATCAACACTCCCAGCATGATTATCCGTAACTGGTTGTTGTAAGGTAGCTAGAGAGGTAGTGGGGGGGCCCAGAGGGCCCATAGTGATAATAGTGGAGGTCATGCAATGTAAGGTGGACTAGGTCCACTATATTATTAAATAAGGCCGACTATGGTAGTTAGATATAAGAAATGGGTAATTAGATATAATAAATGTAAGAGGACTTCTTAGAAGGTTCTACTTCTAGAAGATTCCTCCTCTAGAATGTTCTTAGGTGATGGTAGCACTATATAAAGGGGTTCAATCAATGTAATGGGACATGAAGAGAAATATTGTATTTGGAGCGGTAGCTCAATAGGAGGATGCCCCCTCGAAGAGGCAAGTGAACAGGAGAGGATCCCTTCCATAATAGGATCCATTGTATGGTGTTGCCCTACCTCAAGGGTTTCTTCTAATAAAGTGTGGTTTCTTCTATCTTTCTTTGTGGATCTATTGTGTATTCATTAATTGTGGTGATTATATTTGTAGATCTATTCGGGTTCTTAACAATTGGTATCAGAGCACTTTCCTTGGACAGACATTGTGGGCAAATATTTTTTATTTTTGCAGATTTTTTTTCGAAGCAAAAAAAGAGGGCCACGACATTCTCGAAGTTTTCGGTATATTTTTGGGAAAAATTTGCAGAAAAGGGTTGTATATCTGAGTTTCTCTTAGAAAAATACCCAATTTGAAAAAAAAAATCATTCGAAACGGAGTATGGGAAGTTAAAGTCTGCAAATTTTGAGGATTTTTTCCGCGGACGACGACGAGATTTTTTATTTTTATTTTTGTAGCATCTGGATGCCGAATTTACCCAAATAAATTACATATCTAAGTTCCTCTCACAATTTCACCCAATTTAAAAAAAAAACAACCAAAACGGAGTCCGGGAAGTGAAGTTATGAGCATTTTAACTTCAACAGTTTTTTAGGGTTTTTCCAGAAAAAACCGCGATTTTCTGCCGTAACTTATTGGGTGAGTTCATAGGATGCTCAGATGGCTATTTCTTCTCAAAACCTGAAAGAAATTCTTGAATCATTCAAAGCCCAATTGTTTTACACATTGTATGACAGATTGAATGCATTTGTACATGGCCTCACAGACAGCCTCACAGACGGCCTCAATGATAGTTTTCGTAGTATTCAAGATTCATTGAATAACATGCAGGAGAGATTTCTTATGAAGGGCCTCGGGGATGAATATAATCAAGAAATATATGCTTGGTATGATTTTGAGGCAGATTGTGATTATTGGTATATGGATAGTTGTCATTTCTGGGATGACAACCACTTTCATATTTTATTTGATGACTCTACTCCACCTTTTGTAGATAACATCAATGTCCCACATCAGGATCTAGTTACCAGCGTTCAGTCTACATATTCTACAGTGGTATTATTCATTTCAGATTCTGCTACGACCCTTTTCGACTATGTGGATAGATCTTCTTATTTGGATCTACATGATAGGTGTCAGTCTTTGGAGCATCATTTGGAGTTGGTTATTGGGTTCCAAAATCTTCCACGGGGAGTTCACATGAGCACTTGGACATGGGACGCATTGAGGACAACGCTTTCATAAGGGGGATGGAATGTAAGGTAGCTAGAGAGGTAGTGGGGGGGCCTATAGGGCCCATAGTGATAATAGTGGAGGTCATTCAATGTAAGGTGGACTAGGTCCACTATATTATTAAAGAAGGCCCACTATGGTAGTTAGATATAATAAATGGGTAATTAGATATAATAAATGTAAGATAACTTCTTAGAAGGTTCTACTTCTAGAAGATTCCTCCTCTAGAATGTTCTTAGGTGATGGTAGCACTATATAAAGGGGTTCAAGCAATGTAATGAGACATGAAGAGAAATATTGTATTTGGAGCGGTAGCTCAATAGGAGGATGCCCCCTCGAAGAGGCAAGTGAACAGGAGAGGATCCCTTCCATAATAGGATCCATTGTACAATGTTTCCCTACCCTAAGGGTTTGATATAATAAAGTTGTGTTTTTCTATGTTGTTCTTCTATATCTGTTGTGGTGCTTTTGTATTCAACATTGGGTTCTTAACAGTTGTTTTCCAACATGTTCGGCAGTGGTTGGAGGTTTAGACCCTTGCTTATTTTTCTTCTTCTTCTTATCCACCGAGTTACTAGCTTCAGAGCTTTCAGTCGACGAAGAATATGAAACAAAAGAAGACCTTGCAAGTGAAGAAGGTGAAGAAGATCTTACTGGTGAAGATGGTGAAGGATCAACATGAGATTGATGCTCTTGGGGGGAAGTGCTTACAACGGAAGCACCAACTACATTCGGGATTACCTGAGTGGAAAAAAACCATACCGGTAATCCAATTGTGAGACCTGGAATGCTCAAAGTAGTGATGTGAGGAGGACCAATGTTTCCATAAGAAGGAAAAACAAAAGGTTCCCCTAGAAAAGGGGTTCCTTCATTGGTCATTTCAGGAATTGACGCCATTAAATAAATATGCAACCTAGAGTCTTCTAGGGAAAAAAACAACACACGCCAAAAATCTAGCAATCAAGAAAACAAACAAAACCTTCTCAAAATGAACACAATAGTTGGCGATGAAATCCAACGTCGCAAGAAAAATGCAAGAAGGGGATGAGATAGAGCGGGTGGAAAAGTTACGTTGACGACCTGCTTAACGAACTTACACCCTAGTGCAAGCTCCCGCACAGAATTGTGGGTATACCTTCCAAGGAGCTCGAGTGAGTTTGGCCAATGTCGATTCCAGGTACAATGAAGACTTTCCCCTTCACCGTCACCTCGTGTAAAGAACTTAAAGAGATAAGCAACTAAGGTTACCAATTACGAAAATAATTCTTGGGGAAACAGTCGTCAGTCCGATCCACATGCAAAGGTAGGGTATCTAGCTTGAAATCAACTCGATAAGCTCCCACACATAATCATGGGTATACCCTCAAGTGACCCCCAATAATACAGACAATCTCTACACTAAGACCAACAAAGCAAGGTGAGTAACTTTGCTAGTCCTAATGTGACCTCGTGATTGACCCTTGTGTTAGAAGGGCTTCCCAGGACAACATGTAGCAAGTGGATTTCATTGCTCGCTAACTCAATATTCTATGTTTGTTTACAGCTTTGGAAATTTATCTTTCACACCCATTCCAAATCCCTACACTCTAAGCTAATGTAGGTTTGCTACTAGAAAATATAAAAATTTCTAATCAATTTTTATAAGCGCTTTATTTTTAAGGCTTTTGTTTACTCAAGAGGAACATGACATGGACTAGATGATGTTTTGACTAACTCTAAACAATGCAAATACATGAGAATGCAAATATTTCACTTCAATGAAAGCTATATTACGAGAAGGAGAAAACGTTTATCATTCCCAGATGCACAATGTCCCAAAATTTTATTAAACTCATAAATATCAAGATCTTCAAGAAATGAGCAAAAGAGACTTCACACCAATACACAATTCTTGGCTCCACCTGGGCATGAGGGGGGATTTTTTTAAGAATTCAAGACTAAAAACACCAAAAATCATGCAATTTCGCTACTTCAAATGCAAATATGCCCCCAAATCTAATATAAAGCAAGAAATCAAAATTTTTTGTTTCAAAGATAGCTAAAATCAATAACCAATCTCTATAAAACAAAGCAACCCAAACAAATTTTCTCTTTTAACATGAACTATTCAATAAAAGAAAAAGAAGTTCTTTCACCAAACAATTCTAAAGAAAAAACATTGCTTTGTAACTAAAAGACACTCAGAGCAAGAGACCAAATCTTTGAAAAGAAAACAAAGCAAAAACCAAGCAAAGAATAGATAAAAGAATATTCTAAGTTTTCAAGCAGATTGTAAAAATACCATAATCAATCTCAAAAATTCACCCTAAAGCTAAATCACAGATCTGGGAAAGAAGAAAAATTTGACTGTCCCTCCAAAAAATTTCTATAGGAATCGTCACAAGCAGGGGTAACTACATAATGCGACGATCAAGGATCATTGTAGGCAGGGGTAACTACATAGTGCGACATCATCGCACTGGTTCCCATAGACAAGATGCGACGATTTCTGAACATACAAAGGTTTTACAGGGATTGTCGCAGGCTGTAAAAAGATAGGGTGTGACGATGAATTAAAACATAAGAAAAATGAAAAAAGGAAAGGATTTCCAAATGAATTTTCAAGACCATAGAGTCAACATGGATCACCTAATGAATCAACAAACAGAACCCAAACAATCAAAGCAAGAAATCAAGACAAACTAGGAAAACAATCCGTTCCCCAATATGGTCACCAATTTTGTTATCGGGCTAATTGTTAAGTGCAGACACAAATCAATCCCCCTAGCTTCACTACAAAACTAGAACAAAACAAGACAATACACTACTCTTTCCTTAGATTTCAATTATCAATTGAGAAATGGATCTAGAACATACCTTTTAAATATCGAAGATTCGACTTCATCAATGCAATCCAAGCTCCATGGTAAGGATTATGGAGAAATATCTGCAAAGGAACACAAGCCAACGGAAACAAGAATAAGAGAGCCTACTTGATATGAAACTATGTATGTGATCAAGGAATCATACAATATGTACAAATAAGATTCATATAGGAAAGAAAAGTGCATCTGTATTAAATAATAGAAAGATAGATTACAACCAAAGCCTTGATGTTGTAAGGTCCCTTCCAATAGTTCCTTGCTTCCCATACACTTCTAATCCATAGATTTTGTGAGTGTAGATATGAAAGTCACTCACAATCTATCTTGACAAAGTAAAGCTCAAAACCACTCTAGCCAAGGTAACAATCTCAAGCGAAATTCCCAATTTCAATCCAATCTAACTTTCTCCATGAGAGCTACTGTCCTTTTATAAGTTGAAGAGGATAAGGTGAGGAGGTTAGGATGATCCCACTAAATCAGAAAATCAAGTAAGATCCAAACCGATAGGAGGCCACCTCACCATAAAAGATTCTCCTTTTAGAAGCATAGAGAAGATGCTCATTTTTCCCACATATGAAAATCGTCACACCCTAAGTATAGTGCAGCCTACAGAGACATCACAATCTAGATTTAGAGCAGGGGGTGGCGATCAAGCATCGCCGCACCTTAGATATAGTGTAGCCTACGACGACCTTCCTTAATAGGGTTTTTACAAAATAAAATACAATTTCTTCTCTCAGACAAAGTTCTTCTCCCTTCTTTATTAAGGAATTTGGGCCACTGATCCTTCTAAGGACAAATGATAGGTTTACATCATTAACGATCATGGGGATGGCGAAAATAATGTGTAACAAACCACGTGGTGTTACACATCAAAATTCTTCACTTTGACCGTGTTGCATTTTCATTGTCCCAAGTGTCGCATTCGCTTTCTCTAAGTGTTACATCACGATCGACACCATGAAAACACTTGCTACAACCCCTAAAACATGTTATAAGAAGAGGCCCCATCATCTGACAATCAGAAAACATGTTTTTACTAGGGAATTACTCATCTTGGTAAATTTTTGGAAGATCAACACTCCCCTACTCATACACAGGGAGTGCTAACGCTTCTTGTTCATCTCAGAGGGAGCGTTGTAGCACTTTGCTACCCATTTTAAAGGAGCACTGAGTTGGTTGAGGAAATATTGGAAGAAATCCTGCTTTCTTCTAAAGACAACTATGAATGGATTGGGTCAGTTTGGCTCGAGTATAACTCCAGGGCTGCATCTAAGGAAGATATAATAACTATTAGAGCCATATCCTCAAATAATTCCAAATATACCCAAGGTCATTGGGCCTCTCAAAGCATATAAATGGAGGCATTCCCATGGTGAAAAGGAGGAGAAAATCAGCTAAGCATTGTTATTTTGATTGTGGATATTTCGAGCAAGGGTTGGACGAGGGAGATTTGGAGAGGCTATTGCAACATCATCTGAAGATTATAAGTTTCCTTTTGAAGTTCTCATCTAATATACTTAGCCTATTTCCTTAAAGTATGTGGTTTCATGTGCTTGTCTATGTTTAATTTGATTTGCGTAGATGAATTTGATTTTCCTAATCCATTAGAGTAGAAGGAAGTCACTTTTTTCTTGTTGTTCATTGCAGGAGTTGATTTGTGCTAAAGTTGGATCAAGCTTGCGGACAGGAGCATCCATGGAAAACGTCATAAACATAGTACATCCTACTTCACCTTCTCCTCTCTTTTTTGATAAGAAAAATGATTTTATAGGAATGGTAGTCTCCAAATGATTGTTTCTATCTTGGTATAGGGGTCAATAATCCAAGGGAAAGTTCACCTGTCCGCAGGGGAATATTTCTGTAACAGAAATTGACGACTCCACTAGGGAGTGAACTTTTAGTTTGTTCTTCCCTTGGTTTTTCCGTGACTTTTGCCTATCTTTAGATCCTATCTACTAATTTGATCTGTTTTTACATCTCCTTTATCTTTTCTTGTTGTCTCACAGAGCCTCTTACTGAAGTTTCCCGAGTTACAAAGTTTTTTGAGATTTTTCTCAAACTTTCCTCAAAACTAGCACTCCTATGCAGTTCAAGTCAGAGCATTGTGCCTTGATCAACGCTCCCCCAGATTCTACTAGGGAGAGATGCAATGCTCTGGGGTCTTAGTTACCATAGCGTCGATTTTCCTTTCCTTGGGAAAATTCAGGGTTTCTTACTTGGTGGGTATAGTATTTGGATCTCCTTCTCTAACTCATAACTTATTCCATCTAATCTTGTCCTTTGTTTGACTAAAACTTGTCGTCTTTCATTCTTTTTAGTCTTTATTGACTTTGTGCTATCTTTCCTGATTGCAAAATTGACCTTTATTTCTCAAATTTGGTTTCTTTTTTCCAATCTTCTTGATTATCTGATTGATTGAAGGATTTCACAGGGAAGATCATCGATCACAGATCTATTGTTTTATTTATATTTGATCCCTTAGTACTCAATTCTTGAAGTCTTTAAAGTATGAATTTTGATTTCTTAGTGTTTTTCTTTGAGTGAACAGTTTGGTAGTTGTTTTTCTTTTGGTCTCTTGTTTACTATTGAGAGTGTCTTTGTTTGTATGTTTTTTTCTTCTTATGTTTTTAAATCACAGTAGTGAACCTTTTTCATTATTAGTGAAAGAACGAAGTATTAAACAAACATCTTAGTTTTCATCCGCAATCAAACAAAGAAGTATTTGTATGCATTGGTTTTGGATATTAATTTTTTCTTTATTTATAATTTGGAAATTGTTTGAATTCTTGTTTGAGAACAAAATAACACAAAATTTTTCATTCTTGAGTGTTTGTTAGTGACGAAAGAAAATAAACTCTTCTCCTTCCCGTAGCTATAAGTTCATTGAAAATAAAAATTTCCTATCATTCATTTTACCTTCTTGTGGAGTTGAGTCTCAAACATCATCAGTTTCACTATCATTCACCCTTGTGTAACAAACAACCATAAAAATAAGCGCTAATTAAAATTGAACTAGAAACTTTTATTTTTTGAGATCTTTACACCAAAAATAAACTAGGACTAGATCTTTGAAATAGGTTGTGAGAATAAGTCTCCAAAGCATGCAAGACAAACTTAGAATCTTGTGATAGGGAGAGAAAATCCAACTTTCGAATACACATAGTTGGGATCCCCCTCTCACACATGGGTTAAACATGAGCTCGTGTGCGGGAGAGCAACAAAGATTATCCCTCTGAGGTTTAACCAATCATAGTGGTTCAATCATATATTGGAGGTTTTTCTTGAGGATCAACTATTTTCATTTGGTCTCGAAGCTTTGTGAATTCCGAATCCGTCCTGGGTCCTCTGGAGTTTACCGGTCCATTTGTCCTCAATTCTCTTGAATAATTTCGAACTTGATATCTTGCCCATACATTCGGACTCAACTATCGAATGTTCCCTTCCAAAGGCTAGCTGTGAGTTGGTATCCTTAGTTTCCATAATCTCTAGGGTCCTTACACAAGGTGACAGTGAAGGGAAGTCTTCCCTGTACCTGGATCAAATGTCAAACTCACTCGAGCTCCTTGGAGTGTAACCCACGGGTAAAACTGTGAGGTAAATTACACCAAGGCGTAAGTCTATTAAGCATTCCGCTAAAATAACTATTCCACCCACTCAAATCCTATCCCCTTCTCACTTTGATCACACGATGTTGGATTTCATCACCAACTAGTACGTTCATTGAGAGAAGTTATTGTTTTGCTTGTTGGTTTTCTAGATTTTGTAGCGAATGCTGTTTGTTTACTTTAGTTGTCCTTAAAATTGGTACTGTGTTCGATAAAGGTCTTCTTATATCACATAGGATGCAAAGGTTTCCTCCAGAAGGATACAAACCCATACCTCCTAACTCACTTGAAGACACTTACCGTGAAGAAGTCGAAAACTATTCGGACACTGGGAGTGCTGCCACTCCTTTGATAGAAAATCCTGAGAGAGATTTAGTAGCAGTTCAGGAAGGTCCCACCCTTCCTACAAAATCAACTTAAATAATCCCTCATGATCCAATCCTTATCTGAGTGGAATCCTCAAGTAAAATCTTAGTATAAGATCACCCTAGACTACCATCCAGGCCATACGATCAACTAGACATGGAACCACGACAACCAAATTTCAATGAATAATAAACTACCCCTATTTGTTCTACTGAAATGGTATATCCACAACAAACTATTGTTTGTCCTATATGGAGAACTCCATCGAGTTGGGATATTTATGAAAAATTTAATTTTGGCCAACCACTCTTTGACCCTCCACATACATCTTCCACCATTGGTGTAGATGTAGGACCATCAGGTCAGCCTATTGAACATCCTGTAGGACAAACAATTAATACTGCTACCACTTCAGGACAATTTACGAGTGAAACAAGAGACATGTTACCTAGTCATTTGAAAAGTAACCTGACAATTACACCTACCATCCCTCTTCCAACAACAACTTCATATATGCCACAAAATCCCGTTGGGACACCTTCACATAAAAGAGTGCAAAACCTTGCCATACAAAAAACCCGACTGCGGGAAAAATGGGAAACCCTCTTTTAATGGAAAAATACCGACTGGAGGGAAACCCTCTTTCAGTGTACAAATCCCTATTGGGGGCAACTCTCATTTAGTGGAAAAATCCTTACTAGGGGGAAACCTTCCTCCAATGGAAAAAATTTGACTAGAGGGAAACCCCCTTTTACCGAACAAATCCCAGTTGCTACCCAATTGATGACAAGAGGAAAATTCCAACCTCCATTTACCAAAAACCCACAAAAGTCTCGGGGACAACCCCAGGGAGGAATTTTTAATCAACCACATCAGGGAGCATAATCAAATCCCAACTCGCAGGGAGGAACATTAAATCCTAATCCTTTTGGATTATATTATGGACAACCTTTCCCAGAGGTCCTAAACCCCACTTTGGGTTCTCAAGGTCAACCATCCTTTCATCCCCAAGGGAAATTTTCTTATCCTCCTTAGGGTTAACCTTGTTACCCTCCTCAGGGGAAACCTAGTTACTCGCCTCAAAGTCAAGCTAACTATCCTCCCCTGGTTTATACTAGTTATCCCCCCCAAGGACAAATGGGTTTTACTTCTCCTTTTATGCAAATTCCTCAACATATGAATCTTACTTTTGCTGGTGAAAATCCAGAACAACAACATATGGGAGGACCTGTTGGATACAACTATCCACCACAACGAGTTTATGGTCCTATTGGTGTTCCTATGGCACACCAGTATCATCCTCAAGACAATCGACAATTACTGTTCTTATCCACTTTAGATCTACCAGATCTCTCGAGATTAACAAATGATACCATATTACACTCTCCTTTTTGGCTAGTTATTCCAGTGAAATTACCTTATTTTATTCCAAAATTTGACGGAAAACCCTGAGAAGACCCTAATAATCATGTCATGAATTTTCAACTGTGGTGTTCATCAAACTCACCGATGGATGATTCTATCCATTTACGTCTTTTCCAGTGTAAAATTACGGGTTCAACGACTAAATGGTACATTGAGCTACAACGCAGAAATTTTCAATATTTTAATTCACTTGCCATGGCTTTCCTCACCTACTTCCAATTGCCCATCCGATACAAAACCGTCACACAATTTTTGACCTCCCTTCGTCAGAATAACTTTGTACATATTTCTGATCATATTCATGAATGGAGACAATGACGACGGTTGATCAAAGCAACCATTCTAGACCAATTGCTGGATGAATGGTTCACCAAATATCTATTACGTCGTATTTCTCAAGATGTAGCCATGGGTGGTGTAATCACAGAAGAGGAATCCATTGCTCGTGCCCAATATTTGGATTTGGTTTATTCACAATCCTATACTTTGTATGAATTGATCCCAAACAGAGCCCACACATTAACCGATCCATAAGAACCATCCTCCATTGCTCATTCAGATGGAGTTATCGGTTATGTCAAAACCCAGTCTGGTTCACATTCGATTGGCACAACCAATCATCCAATAACTTCCCCAACTACAATGTAGACTCCACTCTCATCAAACCCCACCCCTACTAAAGTATTCGAAGTGAATGAAGTCCAATCTGCTTCTCCACAACCTTCAGGGGTGAAAAAGAAAACTAAGAATAAACCCAAGAAAAATAATAATCAAAATGAAAATCCAAAAACACAAACACAACCACATGCTAATGAAAATCAACGACAACACAAAGCAAAATTTCCATGTCTCATTTGTGATGAATATCACTACACACGAGATTGTCCCCATAGGGAAGAAATTGATAAACTTTTTAATCAAAATTCTCAATCCGCTGCATTGACACATCCTTTTCCACATCAACAGTCACTGGATGCACAAAATCCTACACCTCTGCAAGGATGAAACCAAGGTCATCCTCCTAGCAAGGATGCTTCAACCAGTGCACACATTTATATGTTCAATGGTGTAGATTTGAACACTCTCACCACAACATATGACACACCACCAGGTAAACCCGATAAGGATAATGTAACTAATGGAACTGTCATGGATCCACCTTCCAATTTAGTTACTCCTCTGTCTCGACCTCTCCAGATTGAAAAACCAAGTTTTGACTCTATCTTATGCCTACCCAAGAGAACAATAAAAAAGTCAACCTTTAATCCTAACTCCCATGCTACTCAAAACTACAACATTGTTGAAGATTTGGCCCAAGCATCTTGCACCATGTCATCTCTTGAAGTTATACAACACTGCCCTAGCCAATGTAGAAATATCTTGGAAACCATCAAAGCTATAGATCCCAAGTCATCAAATAATATTACATTGAATATGGATAATTTTAAATCATGATTCTTTTGCCAACTTGCTTTCCAAATTGATGTCGTTGTCCATAATCAACATATTCATCGCATGATCTTGGATGAGGGAGAATCAACATGTGTCATGTCCTTAGCTTGTTGGAAATGCCTTAAATCACCTGGTCTTAATCAATCTCCCACCATGTTAAAATAATTTGATGGAATAGGTTTCCGAACTCATGGATTATTACAATCCTTAGCCATTCCATTGGGGGGAAAAACTATTTTCGTCGATGTAGAAGTAGTCGACGCTCCCCTCAATTATAACTTGTTGCTAGGAATAAGTTGGTTCTATGCTATGAATACTGTCGCTTCATCAGTTTTTCAATGTGTTCAATTCCCTTGTCAAGGTAAAATTGTGACCATCGATCAATTATATTACTGCACTCCTGATGCTCGCACTCAAACAACCAACAATATTCCATATTTGGGAGACTCAAATATTACTTATGAAAGTGTCAGGGTAGGTCTACTGAAATATTCTTCCCTCATGGGAACTTTCCCCACACCTCTTCCTTCAACCACTTAACATATCACAAAGTTTAATATGATTTTGACTATGGTACATCAATCTCTCGAATCATCTGATCCATGAATCATACCTAGTCCCTTAGAATTTGATTCACTAGGCGACACTATGCCACTTAGTCCTACAAAGGCTGAATACGACACCATTAAGTCTAGCTCTCCTTCACGAGATGACCAACATCTGCTGGCATCTACTTTCTCTTTGCTACCATCTTGGTTAGATTCCCTATCCTCCACTTTCGATTACCTCCTCCATATTTTTCCATCAGATGAATCCATTATGGAAATGATTAGTATCGAGGAGGCACCATGGGATGACAACCACCATCGCTCATCCTTTCTTCCCTGTTTGGATGAGATTGAGAAATATATTTCATCTATCTTTCCTACTGATATTTTCTACGCTCCCCAATCTTCGATACTCACTCAGGATACCATCTCTGAGGGGAATTTGGGAAATATCTCTCAAATGATCAACGTTGACATATCCATAAAATAAGGTATTGTGGAAAACATATAACTAGGTGCCAATTGTTCAACTGAAGAGATTGAAACTTACATCACCTTGTTTAAATAATTTCATGAAATCTTCGCCTGGAGCTATGAAGAAATGCCACGGATCAATCCTTTGATCATTGTGCATGAAATCCAAAATTACCCAGAAGTCAAACCTGTGAGACATAAATTTTGCTCAGTTCATCCCAAGAAAACTACAACAATCAAGGCAGAAATAGAAAAGTTATTAAAGTCTGGTTTTATTTATCCCATACCTTTGACTGAATGGGTTTCCAACATTGTTCCGGTTACCAAGAAACAATGGAAAATTCATGTTTGTGTCGATTATAGGGATCTAAATAAGGCTTGTCCGAAGGACAATTACCCTACTCCCTTTATCGACCAAATTATCGATAATTGCGCCACAAGTGTCATTTTCTCTTTTATGGATGGATTTTTTGGATATAACCAGATCGACATTTTACCTACTGATCAACACAAAACAACCTTCATCTGCCGATGGGGGACTTTCGCCTATTGAAAATTATCATTCGGCATTAAAAACGCTGGAGCCACATTTCAACGGGCTATGTCGTATGCATTCCATGACATCCAACATATCATTGAACCTTATCTCGATGACTTTCCCGCTCACTCAGCTCATCGACGAGATCATATTAGCCATCTAAGGGCAATATTTCTTAGATGTAGGTTTTACAATATATGTTTGAACCCCCATAAATGCATTTTCTCTATTGAATTAGAGAGACTCCTCGACTTCGTAGTATCCAAAGATCGGATTAGGGTGGATCCTTTAAAAATCAAATCCATTCTCGCTTTACCCCCTCCCAACAATATTACCCAACTGCAAAGTTTGCAAGGGAAGGAAAACTTTTTATGTCATTTTATATGCAATTATGCTGAAAATACTAAAGGATTCATGAGATTGCTACAAAAAGATACCCCTTTCATATGGGATGCAACTGCTCAACGCTCTTTTGATGATCTCAAGCATGCTTTAATGAATATACCACTTTTTCATCCACCCAACTGTGTGAAAGATTACATCCCTTATTTCCCTGCCTCTGCTTCCACTATTGCCATGGTGTTAGTACAAGAGGATGATGACGATGTTGAACATGTGATATACTATTTAATTAAGAGCCTTTCAGGTTGTGAACTCCGTTATTCACATGTCGAAAAGTTGGCTTTGGCAGTAATTATTGCCATCCAAAGATATCACCACTATATTATGATTTGCACTACCACAATCATTGCGGACTCGAACCCCATGTACCACATATTTGTTGATATTATGGTAGCTTCAGGAGGTATGAACCTCTATTGTGACCTTTTACAAGATTAGAATGTTCCGGAAGGAAGCAAAGAAATGAAGGAAAACCTAGACGAGATGTCGACTGAAGATAGATAATTAATATGAATTAATTAGTACCCAGAGAGAGAAGTCGGCCCAGGGAAGTCGGCCAAGAATACTATAAATACAAGGTGCCAGTCTCTCATTTGACACATTCTCAGAATTGCAGAAGTCACTTGTGCGCACTGTAGTTTGGCAGTCTTGTGCGCAAGTTCTGGGGAAGGTGTTGCGCCAGTTTTGGGTTGGACTATCTGATCAACTTTGGTTACTTTCTTGCTTGGTGCATTAGCCTTGCTTGGATATTGGATTGCTACCAGTATTCTCTTCTCTGTCAAGGTCAAGGTGCTCGGAGGGTGGCTTCAGCCTATGATTGGGTGACAATAGTGATATTGTCAATGATAAAACGAGCACATTCTTCTATATTCTAACAGGTTATGGGCCCACTCCTCCTTCATTCAGTCTAACCGCTAGAAGGAAACATAGCCATTAGATATTGAGCTCGCTGGGGAACTGCCGCTAGGGTTACTAGTAGGAGAAACTTCCAAGACATTGCCGCTAGGGTTACTAGCAGGAGCAATTGCAAAAACCCTAAATCTCAAATCCGACACCTTGTGATGGAGCATCTTGCTCAAGGAGAAGATATTGAGATGCGCCCTAGTTCATTGCACCCTTTGGATCTCTCAGAAGACAAAAATGTCAGAGTTGAAGTTTTGGACCAAGGCATGACCAACTACTAGTCAACCGAAGACACGAGTGAAAAGATCATTCTTCTACACTACTTAGCACTCACTGAAACGATTGAAGATGACATGTGGATAATCGATAGTGGAGCCTCTAGGCATATGATGGGAGATCAAGCCAGACTCTCAAACCTAAATGAGAAGAAGACATCATACAAGGTAGAGCTTGGAGACAAAAGCACTTACCCAGTCGAAGGATTTGGACAAGCCTCCGTCAAGTTGAAAATAGGTAACAATGTTCACCTACGTAATGTTTTATATGTACCTGGTTTAGAAAAGAATCTTGTATCCATATATTTCCTACAAGACAAAGGAAACATAATAACTTTTGTGGATGGGAAAGTGTTATCTTGGCATAAAGACTCCAACATAGAGAATGCTAGGGTTATTGGAAGTCGTGAAGGAAATCTATACAGACTACTAGAACAAAATGAAGAAGCTCTCGTACACAATGAAGTCAATCCCAATGAGCTTTGGCACAGAAGGTACACTCACATTAACTATTAAGCATTACCTTTTCTCAAAAGGATGGTTGAAGGAATACCACAGTTGCAATATACACATGAAGGAATCTGCAAAGGAAGTGCCCTTGGGAAGATTATAGATCTAATACAATTAGATGTTTGTGGTCCGATGCCAGTCAAATATCTAGGAGGATCTTCTTACTACGTAATCTTCATAGATGACTATTCAAGAAATACTTGGTTATATCTACTGAAGACCAAAGACGAAGTATTCAACAAGTTTCAAGAGTTCAAAGCAGAGATAGAAAACCTCACGAATAAGAAGATCAAGACGTTAAGAATGGATAATGGAGGAGAATATACATAAAAGGAATTCGTTTCATTATGCAAAACGATAGGGATTAGGAGGGAGCTGACTATTCCTCATAATCCTCAACAAAATGGTGTAGCAGAAAGAAAGAACAGATCTATTAAAGAAACCGTAAAAGCCTTACTAAATGATCAAGGTCTATCCATGTTCCTATGGGGAGAAGCAACAATGAAAACAATATATGTGCAGAATAGAAGTCCTCATCATATATTGAAGGACATGACACCAGAAGAAGCCTTCTCAGGTAAGAAACCTAACTTGGAAAACCTAAGAATATTTGGATGTCCTGTTTACTCTCACATTCCCAAGGAGAAAAGGAATAAACTAGAACCCTCAGGAAAGAAGGGGATATTCGTGGGATACAATGATTCATCCAAAGCTTATAGAATCTATATTCCAGAACAACATAAGATCGAAGTCAACAGAGACGTAACATTTAATGAAAATACGACTTTCAAGAAATCCATAGAAGAAACTATAGAAGAAGAAGAGATTGAAGAAAGCACAAAAAATGAAAATGACAGAAAAGAACAACCTGATCATCCTATGGAACCATGTGAAAACACTGATTCAAATATCGTACCTAAGACCAAGAAACGACCAACTTGGCTTGAAGCTACCTTACAAGACGCAGAAAGACTCAAAGTTCCAGAAGGGACATTCAGAAAGAGAAACAGGCGTAAAAGATTCTCAAGTTACGCAACATATATGACAAAGCTCCTAGATGAAGAACCTACCACATTTGAAGAAACAGTACAAAAGGGACAATGGAAAGAAGCTATGACGGAAGAGCACCAATCCATTATGAAAAATGATGTATGGGAAATCGTACCCAGACCTAAAGATAAATCAGTGGTAACTTCAAAATGGGTATATAAGATCAAACATGCAACAGACGAAAGCATGGATAAATACAAGGCAAGATTCGTAGCTAGAGGGTTCTCCCAGAAGGATGGAGAAGATTATGATGAAACTTTTGCTCCAGTTGCTAGATACACCTCCATTAGAGCTATCATATCTCTTGCCGCTTCCATGGGATGGAACCTACATCAGATGGATGCAAAGACAACTTTCCTCAATGGAGCTATTGAAGAAGAAATATTTATTGAACAACCTCAAGGGTTTGAGGTACATTCCAAAGACACTCACATTTGCAGACTAAAGAAATCCCTATATGGACTCAATCAAGCTCCAAGGGCTTGGTATGCTAGAATAGACAACTATCTAACGAGACTTGGTTTCTCCAAGAGTCATGCAGATCCAAACCTTTACTACAAAGTCGTGGACAATGCACTTGTAATTATACTACTATATGTTGGCGAACTATTCATAACATGTGAAGAGTCTCTCATCATCCAGTGCAAGAAGGAACTAGCTTCTAAATTTGATATGAAAGATCTAGGTCTCATGCATTATTACTTGGGACTAGAAGTATGGCAGAAGTGTGGTGAAGTATTCCTTGGAAAAGGAAAGTACGTAATAAAGATCCTTCAGAAATTTGGAATGATGGATTGTAAGTCCATGGACACTCCTATGAATACATATATAAGCAAAGTGAAAGATCCAGATTCTGATCTAGTAGATCCATCTCTATATCGACAACTAATTGGGTCATTGATGTATTTTGTAAATACTCGACCAGACATTTTCTCTGCCATGAATACACTAAGCCAGTTCCAGGTGGAACTGAGACATGAGCATTGGATAGCTGCAAAGCATGTATTAAGATATATTCGTGGAACAATAAACTATGGCTTGAGATATACCGCATCTAGTGATATTCATCTTCATAGATTCACCGACTCAGATTGGGTAGGAAGTGAAAAAGACATAAAGAGTACTTTAGGTATGTATTTCATCTTAGGCTCCGCTATGATATCTTGGGGCAGTAGGAAACAAAAGTTTGTCGCACTTAGCACAGCAGAAGCAGAATATATCGTAGCATGTGAAGCATGCACAAAAGCAATATCGCTAAGGAAGTTAATATCCGATTTATTTGATCAGATTCCAGAATCAACCATAATACATTGTGATAATCAGAGTGTATAAGATTATCAGAACATCCCGGGTTTCATGAAAGGTTGAAACACATTGAGATCAAATACTACTTTATTCGAGATAAATTCTAGGAAGGAGAGGTAAAGCTCGAGTATATCCCCACAGATGAGCAGACAACAGACATCCTGACAAAGCCTCTATCTAGAATAAAGTTTGCATATTTCCGAGAGAAGAAGGGGATCGTGGAAATAAATCCCTTAGATAAAAGGGAGGAAATGACTCTCCAGGTTGGGAGGGACCACTGAAAATATTATTGAAGACATTTATTTTTGAGATTGAAAAAATAGTCCAGCTTGGGCAGATTCTTTCCTGTTCGAAAAGTGGATTGATATTTCTGATGGACAATGATTTCCCATTGTGGTTAACATGGGAAATGGTCTAGATTTATGATGTATCATAGACACTAACTTCTCATTATGGTTAACATGGGGAGTGGTCTAGGGTAGTCTCTCTTCTTGAGGGTTACTCAAGAAGACTGGCCCGCCTCGCTGGACAACGATTTCTCGTTGTGGTTAACATGAGGAATGGTTCGTTTTGGAGGTTGATATAGAGCAATATTTTCCTCTTATGGTTAACAGAGGAAATGGTCTGGGCAATCATTCCTTAGGGTGTATTCATTCTCTCTAGGTTGCACCTTGTTTAGTGCCGGAGGAATGGCCCAGGGTGGGGAATGGTCCAGGCTCAGCAATCAGGGATAGACATTCCTTAGGGAAGATTCATTCACTCTAGGTTACACTTTGTTTAGTGTTGGAGGAATGGCCTAGGGTGAGGAATGGTCCAGGTTCATAAATCAGAACAATCGTTCTTCCTTGTTTGAGAAGATAGCCCATCATTGATGTTCTACTCTGAGGGAAAATATTCTTTCAGATCTCACATATGTGAGTGAAAGATTGGCCTAGATGATTCAGTTTATTTTAGCAATATTTTCTGTGTAGGTTGATTTCAGATGATTGTTATGGAGACTACCTGTCTCCAGATAGTAGAGATATGCTACTGTGGTGGATATGTTCCACTGTTTGTGACTATGTGTCATAGTTTGAGTAGTTGTGTACTACCATGGATAAACACAGTTGTGTTCTATCAAATTGATATTGTACTAGTTGTCATGGAGATTATCTAGTTGGATGATAATGATGGTGCTCGTGATACTACCATTTGAATGGTCTATTTGTGATCAAGACCATTATCAATTATACCTCCCTAGCTAGGAGGGAGTGTTGATATTATGGTAGCTTCGGGAGGTATGAACCTCTATTGTGACCTTTGACAAGATTAGAATGTTCTGGAAGGAAGCAAAGAAATGAAGGAAACCATATATGAGATGTCGGATGAAGATAGATAATTAATATGAATTAATTAGTACCTAGAGAGAGAATTCAGCCCAGGCAAGTCTGCCAGGAATACTATAAATACAGGGCGCCAGTCTCTCATTTGACACATTCTCAGAATTGCAGAAGTCACTTGTGCGCACTGTAGTTTGGAAGTCTTGTGTGCAAGTTCTGGAGAAGGTGTTGCACCAGTTTTGGGTTGGACTATCTGATTAACTTTGGTTACTTTCTTGCTTGGTGCATTAGCCTTGCTTGGCTATTGGATTGCTACCATGATTCTCTTGTCTTTCAAGGTCAAGGTGCTTGGAGGGTGGCTTTGGCCTATGGTTGGGTGACAATAATGATATTGTTAATGGTAAAACAAGCACATTCTTCTATATTCTAACAATCTTGACTCATCAAGTACTTGGGGGAAAATATATGAAATGGATCGTCATTCTCTAAGAATTCGATCTTGAGTTTGCCAAATCCAAAGCTAATAAATCGTTGGTTTTTGTGGAATTAATTTGCGAGCTTCCCCATACTGATGAGAATATTGAGCCCAGTGATTCCCTTCCCGATGAATCAATGTTCCTCATTAGTACGCCCGAGTCATGGTATGGAGACATTCTTCTCTATCTCTAGACCCAACACTTTCAACCAGGAATTTCACGTGATGAACGGCGTCACATTAGACACAATTCAAAGCACTACCTTATCATTGGTGACACCTTGTACCACAGAGGCATTGATGCTATTTTATGACGTTGCTTAACCCATGAAGAGGTTGAACAAGTTTTAAATGACTGCCACCTTGGAGCTTGTGGCGGTCATCTTTCTGGGATGGCTACAACCCAAAAAATCTTACGTGCCGGTTATTTTTGGCCTTCCATATTAAAAGATTGCATTGAGGTCGTTAAAAAATTCCCACCCTGTCAAATATTCCAGAAAAAAGCATGCACCCACCCAACTCCACTTCATCCCATTGTCTCCATCAGCCCTTTTGCCAAATGGGGTATCGATTTCATGAAATGTAAGCCTACCTCAACTGGGGGCATGGTTATATTATCGTCGTTGTTGATTATTTTATTAAATAGGCTGAGGCTATGCCTACATTTATTAACGATGTCCGAACTGCACCACTTTTTGTTTTCAATCACATCATAGCTCACTTCAGAGTCCCACAAGCTATTGTAACCGATCATGGATCCCATTTCTAGAACCAGATGATGGGTAAATTGCAGACCAAGTTAGGTTTTCTCCATGAAAATTAATCCCCTTACTATCCTCATGTAAATGGACAAGTTGAAGCCATCAAAAAAGTCTTGAAGACCATGCTTCAATGCATGGTAGGAGTGAAAAAAACCTCTTGGCATTTGCAGCTCTTCTCCGCACTCTGGTCTTATTGGAATTTAGTTAAAATCGCCACTAGATTTACACCCTTCCAGTTGGTATACAGGTTGGAAGCAGTGTTATCGATTGAATGTGAGATTCCATCTTAGAAACTCATCGTAGAACTCCTACCCCATACTTCTGTTAAAGAAGAATGATTTCTATATCTAACGAAGTTGGATGAAACCCGTCGCGATGCTGCTATCATCAATGAGACATATCAAAAACAAATTAAGACTCAATAAGATAAGTCTTTCCAACCTCGCGCTTTTGCAAAAGGTGATTTGGTCCTGGTCTATGACCAAGATCATGAAAGACTTGGTGTAGGTAAGTTAGAACCTATGTGGCACATGCCATACAAAGTAAAACCTGTGTTACAAAGAGGCGCCTAAAAGTTAGTGGATTACGCTGGATTTTCTCTCGGTGAGCCCAAAAATGGGATTTACCTAAAGAAGTACTATGCATAGAATATCTCATGTGTGCTGTGTACATTATTGCACTATATGTTTTTGGTTTGGTGTGTCTTTACTTTTGCGTGCACGAGTTTTGCCCCATTCTTTAAAGATGATTATACTTTTCTTTGTACTTGAATGCACAGATGTCAACATATTTTCCTATCTATTTCGGATTTGCAGATGGCGCTATTCAACATACCCAGAATATTGCTTCTGCAACTTGGGTTCATTTACCACTCTAGCATGTTAGTGAGTTCATGAGGATTTTTTAATCGGATTTGCAGCCAATAACGTTTCAAAATATCATGCTGTCATTGGAATTTTAACAAAATCTTTTTCTTTAGGCATATCTCAATTGATTATCAACCTTGATTCTCAACTCGTGGTCTGTCGACTAAAACATGAATATGATGTTCATAATCCAGTTTTGCTACGTCTCCATCTAAGGGTTCACCATCTCGAGAGATATTTTGAATTTTTAGAATATAGACATATATTGAGAGAACTTAATACGACTACGGATTCGTTAGCAAATTATATGTTAGATTGGTACATTGAACATAGATAAACATTTGGGACATGAAGAATGTATATAAAAAAAACATCACATTATTTAAAACAAAAAATATAATATAAGTAGTCACCACAAAACTCGTATATATAGGCATGTATATAAAGTAGCAAAAGTTTTGTCAAAATACATCATACAAAAAGTACATAGTGGGGGAAAATGTGGGCCTTTATTCCCATGGTATCATCATAAAAGACTATGTGTCAGGAGACTCTACTTATCTTCCTACACCACATTGTGCTCAACATAGCACACAACTACTCTCTCCACTCATCATAGAAAATGACTAAGACCTTCATGTACCCCAACTATATGTCTCTGAAGATGTAAGGGTACATTTCATATCCTCATGGAAGGAACAACCATGGTCAAACCATAGAGGTTCCTTTCCACCTCTTGGAGTCCTCCAACTCCAACGTCAACTTCTTCTACTGCCTAAGCATCTCCATGACATCCTAGTGCTGGCATCCCCATTGGATGTGACAAGCCTTTGTCTGCATGATGAAAAAAAATGACTTAGATCCCTTATTGTACAACAAAAAAATACATATAAACATAAAAAAACACAAATATTGTTACAAGGTGATGATCTTTCATACCTGATACATCTTCTCGGGAAGCACTAAATCTGCGCTGCCCCTAAATTCAACTCTAGCATATAGGAAATCCTCTATAACCATGAGCTATCTCCTCCACCATGCAAATAAGTCAACAATAAAATGAAAGGCTGAGGGTTCATTCCCCAACCTCGGTGAAAGACTCGTCCACCGTTCCATACAAGAATCGGTTGCAGGGCGTGCTATCAATGCAACCTAAGGGTGGATCTATGGACCTCGATCTAGAAAGAATGAAACTAATAAAGACCCATATCCAAATTATTTTTTCCTTCCTGTTCGACACTTAGAGATATGCTCTTTGATGTTCCTCAAGAACCCTGCACTCCAGTTAAAAATCCTGGGCTCCAAGCACTGAATAACATATAATATCTGAGACTTGGAAGCAAGATGGGCACTAGTGCTTCCTGCCAGTTTTGTGATGGCAAAGAGGATGGATCGTAGAGATAGGTTCATCACATATTTAATGAAAATCCTTCCTCCTACCAAGCATGACCCCGATACACAATACTAGGTGACATATGCCTCTGTCGGCTGTGGAGTAGATCGATGTCCAAACAAAAGAATGGGTGCTCCCCTCTTTGAGAGCCCCGTTAGGAAATACACATCGTCCACGTTGATATCTAGCATGTGTGATCCTATCCATAATTATTTCTCAATGTTGTCCCATAACCCGATCACATACTCAAGTAAAAATAATTCTTTTCTCATATTTTGTAGCTTGAAGTATTTTAGCAAGCCACAATTTCGTAGAGCTACCCTCGCTTGAGGGTGTTGTAAGGCAGCCATATCGTTGAATTCATGTTCTCTTTCCTTCCATTCAATCATGATTGGCTAAGTGCAAACCTGAAAAGTCATGAAAAAATCACATTAGCCAAGTTTTCAAGAACAAGAATTGCCTTTTCACAGCCTAAAAAACCAGCGCTCCGTGAAGGGAAAGAATAGAGCGCTAGCGCTTCTCTAGAGGACATACCAGGGCACTTCAATATCGATTGACGCCCCTCTCGATTACTTAAGGGACACCGATCCTATTCGACGCTCTAGGGCTTTCCAAGGAGCCCAAGATCATAAAATAAAGGTTGAATTTATATAAAAAGACATGCAAATGAATGAGAAAGGTTAGAGAACCAACTTGATCCAGGCTAAATCGCGAATGGTCGCCTATAGCTCCCGCAATCAACGTCGAAAAATCACTCCAAAAGGGGAAAAAACTCAAAGAAAAAGGAAAATGGTAAAACAAAAGGTGAGAATGACTTGTTTTTTCCCTAATTGTTTTTTAATATGTCCAAATTAAGTCATTTATGCCCCTTTTTTCACATTTATAATGTTTTATTTTTTAGATTTTTCCTAAATTATTGTCGATTTTAAAGAAACTGTTGATATTTTTGCCTAGAACAACTTGATTATGTAGGAATTTACAGAGCATTGATTTTTTGAGGACCTTGTGAAACTATTGAGAAAACTTCGTTATACTTCGAGCTCATTAAAATATGAAGAGATGTTTGCTGGGTGGTAAATTATCCCTTTTTCAGTCCCAACAGACTAACTACGAAAAATGAACACTCTATTCAATCTCAACTAGAAGAGTTCTCCGTCGTATTGTTTTATACTTTTTCATACCTCAGAGACTAAAATCACAAAAAAGGACAACCCTTGAGTCTTCTTTAAGTTATTTTCAAACTCCCTAAACATGAAAAACAACCAAGTTTTCCTTCTATGGAATCACGAAATTATACACCGAAGGGCCCATCTGGGGACAAACCCTTACTTCTTCCAATTTGTTAAATAAAGGAAGAAGAACTTACCAAAGGTGATTTATATTGAGCATGTGTTATCCTCCTCAAGCTCGTTAAATGGAAAAGAGGTACTCATCTATCTGGATGGGGGAAAAATTGAAGGAAGTGGGTCAAGTTTCTTGAGAACAGTTCAGACAGCTCTCATAGTCACCCTTAAACACGACACTCATTTTCATTTTACCATACACTTATATAATCCATTAAACCTCCACACTAAACCAATCCTATGTGTCTTTCTACTCCTTTGGCCCATCTAAAGAATGCCTCAACACTCGCTACATTATGTTTTGGTCCAGTCTGAGTCTATGCTGCAAAGTCTTATATCGTGCCTCAATGTTCAAGGGAAGTCTTCGCCTCAAAAGTTATCCATCTACGATGTTACCAGTTCACATACCTGTGTCAGTCTGTTTTAATCTGCTATATCTTATCACCTTCCCATGACAAGTTTTGTGTCGATTGATGGGGGATACATCCATGCCCTCCTTCGACAAGTCTTTTTCTGTCGACTTCAACAAATTATCTGAGAAATAGACTTAGGAACAGATCAATACCTTGGGACCTGCATGCCTCCTTGCATTCGACAGCGGGTATGCATCAATGACCCTTGACCGACTGATTCCATGAATGTTCGACTTCAACTCATTTTTCACATTCCTTGGATTGTACTTTAAAAAATACTGTTGATACGAAGTTTAATTTTGTATCCCTTTAAATATGAAGCTTTGCTTTTTCCTAGTCATGGAGCCACCCTTAGTCCTAAAAAAGAGTCAAAAGTCTCTCGATTTTTTGGGTTTCGGGATTCGGCCTTTCAGAAAGCATGTTTTCCTAACTAACAACTCCAGACTCTCGGTGCCGAAATCCCGAAAAGGCTTTATATTAAATTAATAAGAAAAAAGGAAAAAGTAGGTGCTATAAGTCCCGATGCGCGTTTCACAAAGTATCCTTTAATTGTGATTAATTAAACTCTTAAACACGATCAACAATTCATTAATCTTTCACAATTCGGGTTTCCTTGTATCAAAGTGTTGTCAAAGCATCAACCCTTGAACTCCCGGTCCCCGATTTTCCAAAAAGAAGAAGTTAATTACTAATATTAATTGATTAAAGTGTTAATACAAGTAATCAACGTCTAAAATAATCCCATCGTGATTTCGCAATTCAGGGTTTTCTTATGACATACCTCATGGGTACAGGATCCCCAAAATTCCGAAATGCGAAATCGTGAATTTTTTAACAAAGTTTAAAACGAATTTAAGTTAGTTTAAAATGGGATTAATAAATATTAAAATGACTTTTCGCGTTTCTCATTTCCGGATATGGTGAAAGCAGTCCTTTCGAAACTCTAGTTTGAAATCGCTGATATACGGTAATATCTGTAACGAACGAATATAGATATTTTTAACTTAACTGCGTATCTCTCGGCATATCTCCCTCATCAAAACATTAAAGTTTTACCGCCTGTCTTAGTATGTTCGTCGTAAGAAGAGTTAAAGGTTAATAAAGGTTTGGTTTCTTTGAATTTTCATTCTTATTGTTTAGACTCAGAAATGAATTGCATTCAACAAACTGACGCATTTCTCTCTGCGACAGAAATTCATTCTAAACACGAACATTATGGTACCTAGAAAGGCACCCAAGAAAAGTGAAGAAGCAGCTGAAAGTTCAAGCCCAGAAAGAGATGTCGTGTCTGATACTACACTGCATGCCATTGATTCCATCAAATCATGGAGGCAAATTTTTGAAACCTTGGACTACAAAATCAAGAATTTTCCCGATGATTCTAAAAACAAACTCTGAGACATAGAAGAGTCTGAACTTCACAAAGTAGCCACACGCACACGACTCATGACATAAAACGACCTGATCAAATGGGCTTAAGAGAGGACAAACATGTAAAGTAGAAGCATTCTGGACAACCAAGGGGTCATCATCGGCTCTTTCAGACCGGAACATATACAAGTAATGTATAAACTATCTCCCAATTCTAAGTGCATTTTTAATAAATAGTTTGTAAGTGAATTTCAAAGGAAAGAATGAACATAGGTTGACCAAACATACCCCGACATAATCAAAGACTGGTGGAGACACCCAAAAAAATTCATGGCTGATACCCATAACTTTTATGCCACAACCTCATTGAACGAGTACATGGTCTTTGTGGTGATGATGTTATGTAGACTTTTCGAGAAGAAAAGCCCTACCCATTTGCCTGCAGAATGGGTGCCCCTTTTACATGAAACAACTGAAGGCTATAGCTTCAATTGGAACAAAATTTTATCAGATAACCTAGATAAGAAGGTTATGGATTATCAAACCACGAGATCCAATGGCAGACCAATAGCTTTTTACACGTCAGCATACATCATGGACGCTATATGTTTCACAACTCCTTTCCCTTCGATGAATTGGAGTTGGAACCCAACTTGCATTGAACCTATTCATGAATATCATTCTAAGTTATGGGAAGAAAATGCTAAAGATTCTTTTTATGAAATTTGTCATTTCATGGTGATACCGGTGCATCAAATGATGTATGGCTGTGCACCCCCCCGTATTTCAGAGTCGGTCATAGGAAACCTCAAGGAGGTTGCCGATTGGTTTATTGAGGAGAATTTCTCCTATATCAGGGGTTTCAGATGTTCTATCCCTCCTCATGCACTTCCTAAATTCCTCCCTGACAGACTAGTATGCAGGGAGGTAGATCATTAGATAATAACAGGAGGTATTGGGATAGTGATGAATATAGCTCAAAATAATTTTTGGCCAGTGTTTCCCGTACAGATTGGAAGGTTTTCGCTACTCAATCTAGGCCATTCCAAAGTTGAAGCTGCAGCTCTTGAGGAGGTCAAGTTGGTGAATCTCGAACACATGAAACATGACCCTTATCAAACAGTGGGGAGCCACATGGCCCACTGTGGCATGAAAGCATTTGAACATGATGAATCCCCTTGCGATGACATTTTCAAAGGGGTCAAAACCTACGAAGAGGTGTTAGGCAAGGTACAAAAATTATCATTCAACTTGCAAACCAGTATTCTAACCTTCCAGAGACACAGAAGAAGTGGTTTTCCCAAGGTATTGCAGGGCGAAGCAACAACATCCCCTCCAGAACAAGAAAACATTCCCCCAGGCTTCGGACATAAAGCACATAATAAAGCAGACACCGAGGAAAACCCACAAGAGGTTTAAGGATCTTCATAAAACAAATAAGTCCGACAGATAGAGAATCCAGGAGCAGAAGCAGAAAAAGGGTCTGAGACACCTCCCGAGTCCAGTCAATCTACCCCCCCCTTCGTCATCTACTATTCATAGTGATACTCCCAAGACAACAAGGGAAACAAAATCCACAGAGTTGGGTAATCCCATCACTTCCTTGACCCCTTTACAATCTACTTTTGGGTTACCTTAGGTAGGAGTCATATATGCTATTGACCTCGACCCTATCTCTAGAGATGAAATTCCTCCCTCTGATTACTTCTTCAGTAAAAAGAGGAAGGCTGTATTAAAACATGAGATGTATATGAGAAAAGGTGGTATGGTAAAGAAACACAGGGTGTTGGTGGATGGGAAAAACATGGAAGAGGGATATTTCCCTACAGAGGTGGTGGGATCCATGGGAGCACTGGCAACAACAAATCTATTCACTGTTAGCAATATGAGAGCAAGGTTGGGACAAAGTAACCGCAGGATAACCCAGTTGCAAGATCAACTAAAAGATACCGAGAAAAATATCAATGCAGAAATAAATAAATGTCTAGAGTAGGCTAGAGCTGCTGACAAGCAAGAAATTCAATCACTTAAGTCAAGTCTAGGCGAGATGAATGAGAAGATGCAGACTAGACAAATACAGGTTATTCAGCAAGAAGAATTGGTAAGACAACTACATGCTAAATTGAATTCAATAAAAGGCCAGGTTATAGACCTGAAAGTTTTTCAGGACCAATCACTGGAAATACATGCGAAGGTAGAAGCCGAGCAATAGAAAGCAATCTCCCAAGTAGAGATTATTCAGAATTATTTTCAGGAATCAAGCAATACTTTTGATAATATTATTTTTAAAGAAAAAGAAGCTAAAGAAACAAGGGCCACTTTCCAAAAGGCAGTTGTATGTTCTGAAAGCGAAGAAGTATCGAAAATTCTAAAGCTTTCTATCACAGAGCAGATTAGAGGCGATATCATGCTCAAGGTATGAGAAAACAACATAGCAGAATATAAGAAAATAGTCAAAGAAATCAAAGATGATTGTGAAAGAATCTTTGATTTATTGGACAAGGAATCATTAGGTATTGGAAGAGACAATTGCACTGGGCAATTAGAACAAATAAACATTGTAAGACACCAGTTAAATTTCAAAGAGGGTTTGAACAATTTTCAAATGGGAATTTCACAGTTAAAGGAAATGGATGTTATCCTAATAGACAGGTGGCTAGTGAATCGAAACTTAAAATTGAAATCAATTAAGTTTACTGGTAAGGGGATTGAAGATCGGCTTCCAAAAACTCAAAGAAAATTCTATTTATTTGAAGCAAAGGATCTTCTAGAGCCTCCCAAAAATTTTGTACATCTTTTTGAAAAATGTATTGGATGTATCAGGTCAAAAGAAGGAGATACTTCAATAAAACAATGAAGTATCATTTTGAAAACTTATATTATCAACATGATAGGAAAATAAATGATAATCATGCAAACAGTTGGGGTTTGCAATTGTTGTAACTGTTTGCCCCTAGGAGTTAGGAGATTACCAACCAACAATCATCAGGGATCTGGTATAAATATAATTTCAGGATACTGATCTAAGGCTTTTCTGGATGCATTGTAAAGAAGAATTTCAAGATATTTTTTAATTAATACAAATATAGATTGAAGTTTCCAGATCTGGTGAAGTTTGAGTTATGTGTTTCTTTGTTGTTTTGTATTTTTCATATATCTCTTTGATGAATGCTTAACTCCAATTTAGTACAACTTCTACTGTGGTAATTAATTATTCTTGCAATTTAGTCATTTACAACCTTTCCCCTGTATCAGCTATCAACAGATACAAGACCTGCAAATGTTTTAGATTTCAATATCATATGCTTCATTAAGAGTTTTTCTTGGTTATTTTCTTCTCCTGTCAACAAAGTGAGATTCCTCTTTAATCGATGCCTCACCCTGTTCGGCAGCTTTATGTTTTCTCTTCGTTTCATGCATATCCCCTTTTCAAAATTTAACTCAGATACCAGACACATACTTTAGTTTCATCACGCTATTAATTCAAGGTTTTTGGAGTTCTTTTTACATGTTTTGAAGCAGAAATAGCGAACCCTTAAAAAGAAAATACAAGAATTTATTCTTTCAATCTTTATCCCTCATGAATGTCCCAGTTACAAGACAACCTAATATCGAACCTGGACTATTGGATAAAATGAGCATTTCTTTGAATTTATTTAACACCATCTTACAGACAGAAAACAACTGGGTTGAGTTAGAGCGTTCATGGGTAGTAATTGAAAGAGACACCAACATCCAGGAAAACTGGGAAGCTAGATAGAGACAGTTAAGGAATCAGCAATAGCCCTTTTCATATAACCTACCTTTTTATCTTTAGCCCTCTTTATCTTTTCAGATGCCGTGACGGTGTACTTTAGAGCCTTAAGTACAAAATCAGGAACAACATCTTTTTGGCACCGTTGCCGGGGAAGAAGAAACGCAGCATTTCCCTGGGAAGAACAACATTGACACTTTCTATCTTTAATAGTGAACAAAGATCGAAAACCTTATAAGGCTACCCTTATCTTTCACTTGGCAACTCCATGATAAATAAACTGGCTTTTAACCGAAATAATACTAGAAGAAACCCAGACGACAAACAGACTTCACCTGTTCCAGATCCATTTTTTTTTTAAAATCAAGAAGATATCTTAAACAAGTTGTATCATCGACAAATAGGTTTTATCAACCTAAAATTACAGAGTCAAACACTAGAGATATTTTTGAAGGATCGAATACCCCACCGTATTACGGGGAATTACCTACCAATAAGATTACAACCTTTGAGCCTGGTTTGGTCTCGCCTGATTTTAAAACTGAGATTTTCCCAACCGTTTCTTTCACCAACAGAGGTAAAATATCCGTGTCACTTCCCGCTTCGATTGACACTTCTTCACTTCACAAAGTTAATTTTCCTATCTCTTAAAAATCCTATGATCATCCTATTCTTCTCGACACAACTCCTGTTGATTCTCCTTTATATTCACCCTGTGAGTCTGAAGAAACTAGTCCACTTTTCCCTAGTTCCCCTTCCTCAAGTTTCTTGTCTCTCGATAACCAATTTCCTGAAACCCTTCCTCATAATTTCCAAGAAACAACCTCTGAATCATCAATGGCTGCGGCCGGAGGAGGTGCTGCTGGAGGTGGGGCTGGAGGAGGAAGAGAAGGCTGCCAAGTACCACCCCCTAGAATCATTTCAAAGGTCGCTGCTAGATATGCCCCTTTGGTCCTTCCAGTCCCCCTGCATGACTTACCTGAAAACTACATGAATAATCTTTTGAAATTCACAGGAGAGGGTGATTTGACTGCAACCGAACACATCAATTTCTTTGACCATTTTGCCGATATACTTGGACTCAAACATGAAGATGTCTATTCGAGACTCTTGGTACAAAATTTTGAAGGACAGGTAAGAACCTGGTTTCGAGGCCTAGCAGCAGGATCTATACCATCTTATGAGGAACTTGAAAATACTTTTATTAGACAGTGGGGGGAAAGAAATGACCATCTCTATTATCTAATTGAATTTGGGTCTCTAATAAAGAAACACTCTGAATCAGTCCTCGAGTTCACTCAGAGGTTCAATAAATTGTATAATAAGATCCCAGCTGATGTCAAACCCTCCCAACCTGCAATGAAAGTAACCTTTGCTGGGGATTTCGAACCTGATTTCACCATGTTATTGAGGGAGAGGAGGTTGGTAGACCTCACCAGGATGCAAGATGATGCCTTAGATATTGAGTCAAATATGATGGCATCAAGAAAGTTGAAAACCAAATTTGAAACTGGAAACAAAGAAACCAGAAGATATAGAGATCAAGGGGGATTGTCCGGATCAGGAAGATCTTCAGAAGACAAAATAGATGACATGGAAAGAATAATAAAAGAGTTCTCAAATAAGATCTCAAGAATGGAGCTAGATCAAGCGAAGAATGAACACTTTCCCATAAAGGATTTCAAAAGGAATCCTAACCCTCAAAATCCACCAAGACAGATTAAGAATGAAGATAAAAAAATTCAAGCCCCCTTTAAAAGCGAAAACTTTATAGGAGGAGAAGACGTGGACGATTTTCAGGAATTAGAAGAAGACATTAATAATCTTGGTGACGACTGCCTACAACCTTTTTTAACGAGGCAAGGTTATGAAAAATATTCAACCATGAAAGATAGATCCCAAAATAACAAAAACAATGGTATTATTGAAGATTCAACCTATCAGGAAATTGCAGACGATATAGTAGCTGAACTCCACCAAAAATACAATATAAGGCCTAGAAACAAGAGCCTCGCAACTCCCCCAGTGAAAAATAGTTTACCGAGGGGTGAAATAGACGAGTCAGTTTCAAAAAACACCGAGAAAAAAACTCTAAAAACTAGAACTGCTGACACACAACCTACCGAGACAAAGCCAACGGAGACATTAGCCGTAAACGCACATAAAACGAAATTCCCTGTAATTGAAACTAAAACTTCACTACAAAAGAAAGCTGAAAAGAAGGGGTTAGAAACCCAAACCATAGAGGTCGACAAAACGATAGGAAGTTTTAATTTGGAAAATGAAATAAATAAAATCAAAATCCCTATACCTCTTGTCGAACTGGCGAAAAATCCAATTTACAGTATCCAAATCACCAAATTAATCAGTTTTTCAGAAAAGGAAAGTCAGGTCGATCTCATAAATTTAGAAGATGACAAGCCTAGCATAGTTTTCGGCCCACATTTCAACAGTGCCAAAGACACCGTCGCCCCTTTCTATATCACTCTGACTGTACATGATCACTTACTCCATAATTGCATGTTAGATTCGGGAGCCTCTCAGAACATAATGCCTAAAGCCATTATGAAGAGACTTGGTTTTGAAATTACCAGACCTTATGGAGATTTATATTCATTCGATTCAAGAAAGGTTAAGTGTATAGTCATGATAAAGGATTTAGTCGTCAATCTTGCACAGATACCCGTGAAAGGCGTTCTAATGGATGTTGTCGTCGCTGATATACCCCCGAAGTACGATATGTTCTTATCTAGGTCTTGGGGATCTAAACTTGGAGGATCCCTCCAAATCGACATGACGTATGCCACGATCCTGGTCTTTGGAGGACAGTTCACGTGTTTGTACAGAGAAACCATGTTAGCATTCATGGTAAGTGACCCACATAACCAAAACAACTACCCTGTTTATATTGCTGATCAAGATTTAGGAAATTGTATTTTATCTATCGATGACGATATTGATGTATGTATAGAAGAAAGTAGTACAGAAAATAAAAAAGAAAAAGAGAAAGTAAAACATGATGTATATAACACTAGTGTTTGGAAGATGTTTTTTGATGGTGCCTCATCTTGTTTTGGGGCCGGAGCTGTGGTGCTTTTTGTGGCACCTGTTGACAAATTCGTTATCCCTTTCTCTTATAAATTATAGTGGAACACTGAACATACTAACAATGTATGCGAGTATGAAGCCCTAGTGTTAGGATTGGAAGATGCCAGGAGAATGAAAATTAAAAACTTGGAAGTCTTCAGTGATGCAGAGATAATCGTGAAATAGGTCAATCGTCAATACCAGGCCAAACATGCTAGGTGAAGATCTTATCGGAACTGTGTTTGGGATATGATTGAATTTTTTTTCTCCTCTGTTAATGTTCATTATATTCCCATATAAAAAAATCAACAGGTGGATGCGTTAGCCAAAGCAGCTTCAACGTTCACACCTCCCACTGCTTTCAAATTAAAATACCATATACTAATGAGACATAGGCCTTCCATACCGAATAACATACAACATTGGCAAGTTTTTGAGGATGATGAACAACTCCGAAATTTTTTAGAGACAGTGGATGACTTTGCCGAAACGCATGCCGACCAAGAAAACTAGAATGACCCTATTTGGATCATGTAGGAAGGCGAAGATCCCCAAAAGTTCCAAGATAAAATCGCTAACCATCAGATGCTTGTTTTAAAAAATAATCATATACCTAAGGGTCTGATCCCCTTAGAAAGGCTATTCAACCTTGATGACATCCCTTTGAATTCTACCTTACAGCCTTAGCCGGAGGAGGTCGAGGATTGCGATATAGGTACCAAAGAAAATCCTAGGTTGGTGAAATTATCCAAATATCTGTCTTCGAAAATCAAAAGTAAGTATGCTGAGTTGCTTAGACAATATAAAGACGTTTTTGCTTGGTATTATGACGAATTGAGAACTTATGAAACTACTATAATGGTCATAAAATTCCTCTGAAACCAGGTGTAAAACCTTTCAAGCAAAAACTCTGACAGATTAACCCTATCCTATTACCGGTAATAGAAAAAGAAGTCAAAAAACTCCTGGACGCTAAAATCATTGTCCCACTGAGATACTTTGAGTGGGTAGCCAATTTAGTCCCAGTGAGAAATAAAAATGGTGAGATTAGGCTGTGTGTAGATTTTAGAAACCTGAATCGATCATCACTTAAAGACAATTATCCATTACCTAACAAAATGTCCATGATTGATGGTTTTTCAGGTTACAATCAAATTGCAGTACACCAAGATGACAAAGAAAAAGCTATGTTCACTACCCCTTGGGGTACCTTTATGTATGACAAAATGCCTTTTGGTTTAATGAATGCAGGGGAAATTTTCCAACAAGCCATGGATATTGCTTTCGTGGGCGAAAGATATAAGTTCGTCGTTATCTATCTTGATGACCTGACCGTTTTCTCTAAATTTGATGCAGAACATTTAACACACCTCAAACAAACTTTCGAGAAATGTCGCAAATTTGGTTTGTCACTTAATACCAAGAAATCCCATTTTGCAATGCAAGAAGGTAAACTTTTGGGTCATATCGTGTCAAGATATGGAATAAAAATCGATCCCAAAAGGGTCGAGGCAATAGATACCATAAATATCCCTAGAAATGTAAAAGAAATTCAGTCTTTTTTAGGAAAAATAAACTTCTTGAGAAGATTCATCTCTAACTTTGCCGAAATTGTTAAATTGATTACAGATATGATTAAAAAGAACAACGAGGTGAAATGGACAAATGAAGCCAAAACGTCGTTTCAACGTATCAAGAGAGTAATAAGTGAAGCTCCAGTCCCGGCATGCCCGGATTACACAAAAGAGTTTTTGATTTTCTCTATTGCTTTTGAACATACAATCGCGGATGTATTGTTACAGAAAAATGATGAAGGTTTTGAGTGGCCTATTGCATTCTTTAGAAAAATTATCAGAGACGTTGAGCTGAAATATGACATATTGGAAAAACAAGCTTATGCAATGGCAAAAGCTCTCAAGGCTTTCAGAACCTATTTATTGCACTCAAATATCATTGCCTATGTGTTGTCAAGTTCTGTTAAAGATATATTGGTGCAGCCAGACAACGACGGAAGAAGAGGCAGGTGGATGACTAAGATTCAGGAGTTCGACTTGGAAGTCAAACCAACTAAAATTATTAAAGGCCAAGGTTTGGCCAAATTGCTAGCCGAATCAAATCTAAAAGCACTTGGGATAAATCAACTACAAGAAAATGAGGGATTTCGAGAAATAGATGAGCTTGACGTCGCTGCACCCACAACTGAGATTCAAGACAAGTTCTTTGTTTCAGTCTGGTACCGTGATATTGTTTCTTACCTATTGAACCTTCGATATCCTAGTGAGTTAACCCCATCTAAAACCAGGACACTGAAGTTACACGCTGTAAAATATTGTATCATAGATGGTAAATTGTATTGGAAATACCCCTTGGGTTTCCTACTGAGCTACTTAGTCGAGACCGAAACAGAAAGGGTTATAGATGAATTCCATGAGGGAGTGTGCGATGGGCACCATGCTTGGCGGGCAACAACTTATAAAATCTTAAGAGCTGGGTATTACTGGCCTAGATTATTAACCAATGTAAACACTAAAGTTCGAACTTGTACTCCTTGTCAGTTGTTTACAGGCAAACCGAAAGTCCTAGCTTTACCTTTAGTTCCGGTTAAAACCGAAGCTCCATTTCAACAATGGGGTCTTGATTTCATTGGAGAAATTCACCCACATTCCAACGCACAACACAAGTGGATTCTAACTGCTATAGACTATTTCACTAAATGGGTGGAAGCCATTCCCACAAGAAATGAAACCGACTCAGTAGTAATCAATTTCCTAGAAGAAAATATTTTATCCATGTTTGGCTGTCCCCGAAAGATAGTCACTGATAATTCCCAAGCATTTAAGTCAATGGCCATGGTAAGTTTCTGCCAAAAATACAACATCATATTAGGACACTCAACAACTTACTATCTGTAGGGTAATGGTCTAGCTGAATCGTCTAATAAAAGTCTGATTACTGTGATAAAGAAGGTTTTGACTAAAAATAAAAAGCATGACATATCCATTTAAAATATGCTCTATGGGCTAATAGGATAAGTACCAAAAGATCAATTGGGATTTTCCCTTTTCAGATGGTATATGGCACCGACGTCATTTTACCAATAAATCTTTCTCTACCCGTGATGAAACTTTGGCAAGATTCAAATGAAGAACTCAACGACGTTACCAGGAGGATAAACCAGCTGGTTGAAGTTCAACAAAATCAGGCCGAAGTGAATGAAAGGTTACAAAGATATCGGGATAACATGAATGCCTTATTCGATCGAAAAGCTAAAGATAGAGATTTCCTCCCTGGTGATATGGTCCTGAAATGGGAAGCCAGGAGATAAGACATTGCTAAACATGGAAAGTTTGATCCAATCTGGTCCGACCCATATAAGATTTTGGTTTCTGAGGGCAAAAATGCTTTTTTATTAGAAAATCTCGATGGAAACATTCTCAACGCCCCTGTAAATGGGCGACACCTCAAACACTTCATGCAGTAATGTGTTTCTGAACTCTCATTGTACATACCGATTTGTTTTCATGCTTACTGTATAGTTTCATTTCCTTCGGTAAGTTTTTTTTCTTTTTTCTTTTTTGCACCAAAAAAAAAAATAAAAAAAAATTCATGAGATTTCATAACAATCAGCATGCTAAGTTATTTTGCAGAAAAGTTGCTGACCAACCAAGAGACTAGAGATGCTAAAAAGGCAACAGGCACAAATAGGTATATTAATTGTCTTCCGATGAAAAAGGTAAGAAATTAACAGCCTTTTGGCCAACAAACTAGGAGTTACCAAGGTATGAGATTCTGCTTTGAAAATTCAAGATAAATTACCCTAAGAGATACGAATAAATAAATCATTACTTCAATTGATGCGAATGTTATCACTGAAATTCAAAAAAAATAAAATAAAAATTCATGAGATTTCATAACAATCAGCATGCTGAGTTATTTTGCAGAAAAGTTGCTGAGCAACCAAGAGACTAGAGATGCTAAAAAGGCAACATGCACAGATAGGTATATTAATTGTCTTTCGATGAAAAAGGTAAGAAATTAACAACCTTTTGGCCAAGAAACTAGGAGTTACCAAGGTATGAGATTCTTCTTTGAAAATTCAAGATGAATTACCCTAAGAGATACGAATAAATAAATCATTACTTCAATTGATGCTAATGTTATCACTGAAATTCAATAAATAAAAAAAAAAACTAACTAAGAAAATCTTTAAGAACGGTCATGTGTGCAGTAGTCTTTCTAAAGCCCTTTACTTTCCCCTTAAGCACGGTAAAGCCCGCTTCTCACCTGACCCTGAATGTTTATCATGAGTTCTTTGAGAAAAGAAAGGTCTCACTTTGGTTCTTAAAATTCTCAAACAAACCTTCAAAAACGAGAATAGGTTGAATTTATAGTTCTTTAACTTTAGCTGAACTAGAAGTATGTCTAGGTTAATCCTAACCTTATTAGCCTTCCTGACAGGAATAAATTGATTGATTTTTCTCAAGAAAATTCAAAAAGGATGTCAATAAGTTTCCCTGAAGTCAATGATGTTTGAAGGCAAGAGAGAAGATTGGCCCAGAGCTATTTAAGTGAGTTGACAGGCCTTTGTTTCTTAAAAAAATTCAAGCGGATATCTTCCCGATGTATTTTACATATTGATTGATTTCTCCCACTTCATATTAAAAGAAAATATATACAGATAGATGGTGAAAGGGAATTCAATATTGATTTCCCCCATCTAGTCTAAAGAAATGAAGAAAGGAAATTCATTATATTGATTGCCCTCATCTCAACATTTAATTGCTAGAAAACAATGAAGTGGTGAAAGGAAATTCAATATGGGAAGTCTGATAACTTCACCGGGGTATCGAACAGGCTCGCTGTCAGTGAAGCAATATCTTTATATCTGAAAAGGCTGTTATACATGAATTGCAAGACGCTCTGGTAACTTTTCTTCTTTCAGCTAGATTCACATTATAGGTTTCTGGGATCCCCTAATTTGACACCTTTAAATTTACTTTACCTTGATGCAAACGAAATCAAATGAAACTTGGTAGAATGGTTAATTTGGTTTTGATTATCTTATATAGATCTGAGGTTAGTTTCAGAAAAGGAAATCTATTGAGAACCTAACTCGAGAAAATCAAATGTTTTATTTTTGAAGAATTTTCAAAATCAAATGCAGAGATCCTAGAGTCTTGTCTCGATTTCTCTCCTGGTCTGTTTCACAAAGTTGAATTATTGACCCCATTTACCCAATGAAGGCACTTGGTCTACATGTTCTTCTCGTTCCATAAGGAAACGAGATCCCTAGATGGAGCCTAATGTTGATACAAAGTTTAATTTTGTATCCCTTTAAACCTGAAGCTTTGCTTTTTCCTAGTCATGGAGCCGCCCTTAGTCCTAAAAAAGAGTCAAAAGTCTTTCGATTTTTCGGGTTTCGAGATTCGACCTTTCAAAAAGCATGTTTTCCTAACTAACAACTCCAGACTCCCGGTGCCGAAATCCCAAAAAGGCTTTATATTAAAGTAGTAATAAAAAAGGAAAAAGTAGGTGCTATAAGTCTCGACGCACATTTCACAAAGTATCATTTAATCGTGATTATTTAAACTCTTAAACACGATCAACAATTCATTAATCTTTCGCGATTCAGGTTTCCTTGTATCAAAGTGTTGTCAAAGCGTCAGCCCTTGAACTCTCGGTCCCCGATTTTCCGAAAAGAAGAAGTTAATTACTAATCTTAATTTATTAAAGTGTTAATAAAAGTAATCAACATCTAAACTAATCCCATCGTGATTTTACGATTCAGGGTTTTCTTATGACATACCTCATGGGTACAAGATCCCCGAAATTCCGAAATGCGAAGTCACGAATTTTTTAACAAAGTTTAAAACGAATTTAAGTTAGTTTAAAATGGGATTAATAAAGATTAAAATGAATTTTCGTGTTTCTCATTTCGGGATTTGGTGAAAGCAGTCCTTTCAAAACTCCAGTTTGAAATCACCGATATACGGTAATATCTATAACAGACGAATAGAGATATTTTTAACTTAACTGCGTATCTCTGGGCATATCTCCCTCATCAAAACATTAAATTTTTACTGCCTGTCTTAGTACGTCCGTTGTAAGAAGAGTTAAAGGTTAATAAAGGTTTGGTTTCTTCGAATTTTCATTCTTATTGTTTAGAATCAGAAGTGAATTTCATTCAAGAAATTGACGCATTTCTCTCTGCGACAGAAATTCATTCTAAACATGAACATTATGGCACCTAGAAAGGCACCCAAGAAAAGTGAAGAAGTAGCTGAAAGTTCAAGCCCAGAAGGGGATGTCGTGTCTGATACTACACTGCATGCCATTGATTCCATCAAATCATGGAGGAAATTTTTTTAAACCTTGGACTACAAAATCAATAATTTTCCCGATGATTCCGAAAACAAACTACGAGACATAGCAGAGTCCAAACTTCACAAAGTAGCCACGCATCCATGACTCATGACATAAAACAACATGATCGGTTGGGATTTAGAGAGGACATGCGTGCAAACTAGAAGCATTCTGGACAACCAAGAGTTCATCATTGGCTCTTTTAGACCGGAACATATACAAGTAATGTATAAACTGTCTCCCAATTCTAAGTACATTTACAATAAAGAGTTTGTAAGTGAATTTCAAAGGAAAGAAGGCACAGAGGCTGACCAAACATACCCCGTCATAATCAAAGACTGGTGGAGACACCCAACAAAATTCAGGGCCGATACCCATAACATTTATGCCACAACCTCATTGAACGAGTACATGGTCTATGTGGCGATGATGTTATGTAGACTTTTTGGGAAGAAAAGCCCTACCCATTTCCATGCAGAACAGGTGCCCCTTTTACATGAAGCAGCTGGAGGCTATAGTTTCAATTGGAGCAAAATTCTATCAGATAACCTAGCTAAGGAGGTTATGGAGTATCAAACCACGCGATCGAGTGGCAGACCAATATATTTTTACATGTCAACATACATCATGGACACTATATGTTTCACAACTCCTTTCCCTTTGATGAATTGGAGTTGGAACCCAACTTGCACTAAACCTATTCATGAATATCATTCTAAGATGTGGGAAGAAAATGCTAAAGATTCTTTTTATGAAATTTGTCATTTCATGGTGATACTGGTGCATCAGATGATGTATGGCTGTGCACCCCTCCGCATTTCAGAGTTGGTCATAGGAAACCTCAAGGAGGTTTTCGATTGGTTTATTGAGGAGAATTTCTCCTATATCAGGGTTTTCGAATGTTCTATCCCTCCTCATGCACTTCCGAAATTCCTCCCTGACAGAATGGCATGCAGGGAGGTAGCTCATCAGATAATAACAGGAAGTAATGGGATAGATCTGAAGACAACTCAAAAGAAATTTTGGCCAGTCTTTCCTGTACAGATTGGAAGGTTTTCACTACTCAATCTGGGCCATTCCAAAGTTGAAGCTGCAACTCTTGAGGAGGTCAAGTTGGTGAAACTCGAACACAGGAAACATGACCCTTATCAAACAATGGGGATCCACATGGCCCACTATGGCATGAAATCATTTGAACATGATGAATCCCCTCGCGATGACATTTTCAAAGGGGTCAAAACCTATGAAGAGGTGTTAGGCAGGGTACATACATTATCGTTCGACTTGCAAACCGGTATTCTAACCTTCCAGAGACACAGACAAAGAGGTTTGCCCAAGGTAATGTAAGGAAAAGCAACAACATCCCCTCCCGAACAAGAAAACATAAAGAGGTTTGCCCAAGGTAATGTAAGGCAAAGCAACAACATCCCCTCCCGAACAAGAAAACATTCCCCCAAGCTTTAGATAGAAAGCACAGAATAAAGCAGACATCGAGGAAAACCCACTGGAGGTCGAAGGATCTTCACAAAACAAAGAAGTCCCACAAACAAAGAATCCAGGAGCAGAAGAAGAAAAAGGGTCTGATACACCTACCGAGTCCAGTCAGTCTACCCCCCCTTCATCATCTACTATTCACATTGATACTCACAAGACAAAAAGGGAAACAAAATCCACAGAGTTGGGTAATCCCATCACTTCCTTGACCCCTTTACAATTTACTTTTGGGTTCCCTCAGTTAGGAGTCATATATGCTAGTGACCTCGACCGTATCTCCAGAGAAGATATTCCTCCCTCTGATTACTTCTTCAGTAAAAAGAGGAAGGCTGTATTAAAACAAGAGAGGTATATGAGAGAAGGTGGTATGGTAAAGAAACACAGGGTGTTGGTGGATGGGAAAAACATGGAAGAGGGAGATTTCACTACAGAGGTGGCGGGCTCCATGGGAGCACTGGAAACAACAAATATATTCACTGTTAGCAATATGAGAGCAAGGTTGGGACAGAGTAACCGTAGGATAACCCAGTTGCAAGATCAACTAAAAGATACCGAGAAAAATATCAAAGCAGAAATAAATAAAGGTCTAGAGCAGGCCAAAGCTGCTGACAAGCAAGAAATTCAATCACTTAAGTCAAGTCTAGATGAGATGAATGAGAAGATGCAGACTATCCAAATATAGGTTATTTGACAAGAAGAATTGGTAAGACAACTACAGGATAAATTGAATTCAATAAAAGGCTAGGTTATAGACCTGAAAGTTTTTCAGGACCAATCATTGGAAATACATGCGAAGGTAGAAGCCGAGCAACAAGAAGTAATCTCCCAAGTAGAGATTATTCAGAATTATTTTCAGGAATCAAGCAATGCTTTTGATAATATTATTTTTAAAGAAAAAGACGCTAAAGCAGCAAGGGCCACTTTCCAAAAGGAAGTTGCATGTTCTGAAAACGAAGAAGTATAAAAAATTCTAAAGCTTTCTGTCACAGAGTAGATTAGAGGCGATATCATGCTCAAGGTATGGGAAAACAACATAGCAAAATATAAGAAAATAGTCAAAGAAATCAAAGATGATTGTGAAAGAATCTTTGATTTATTGGACAAGGAATCATTAGGTAATGGAAGAGACAATTGCACTATGAAATTAGGACATATAAACATTGTAAGACACCAGTTAAATTTCAAAGAGGGTTTGAACAGATTTCAAATGGGAATTTCAAAGTTAAAGGAAATGGATGTTACCCTAATAGACAGGTGGCTAGTGAAGCCAAACTTAAAATTGCAATCAATTAAGTTTAATGGTAAGGGGATTGAATATCGGCTTCCAAAAACTCAGAGAAAATTCTATTTATTTGAAACAAAGGATCTTCCAGAGCCTCCCAAAAATTTCGTAAATCTTCTTGAAAAATGTATTGGATGTATCAGGTCAAAAGAAGGAGATACTTCAGTAAAACAATGAAGTATCATTTTGAAAACTTATGTTATTGAGATGATAGGAAAATAAATGATAATCATGCAAATGGTTGGGGTTTTCAATTCTCTTAACTGTTTGCCCCTAGGAGTTAAGGAATCAGAGATAGTTAAGGAATCAACAATATCCCTTTTTATATAACCTACCTTTTTATCCTTAGCCCTCTTTATCTTTTTGGATGCATTGACGGTGTACTTTAGAGCCTTAAATTAAAAACTCAGGAACAACATCTTTTTGGCGCCATTGTAGGGGAAGAAGAAATGAAGCATTTCCCTTGGAAGAATGACATTGACACTTTCTATATTTGATAGTGAACAAAGATCAAAAACCTTATAAGGCTACCCTTATCTTTCACTTGGCAACTCCACGATAAATAAACTAGCTTTTATTCGAAAGAATACCAGAAGAAACCCAAACGACATATAGACTTCGCCTGTTCCAGATCCAGATTTTTTTTTAAAATCAAGAAGATATATTAAACAGACTGTATCATCGACAAATAGGTTTTATCAACCTAAAGTTACAGAGTCAAACACTAGAGATATTTTTGAAGGATCGAATACCCCATTGTATTACGGGGAATTACCTACCAATAAGATTACAACCTTTGAGCCTGGTTTGGTCTCACCTGATTTTAAAACTGAGATTTTCCCAACTATTTCTTTCACCAACAGAGGTAAAATATCCGTGTCACTTCCCGCTTCGATTGAGACTTCTTCACTTCATGAAGTTCATTTTCTTATCTCCCAGAACTCCTACGATCATCCTATTCTTCTCGACACAACTCCTGTTGATTCTCCTTTATATTCACCCTGTGAGTCTGAAGAAACTAGTCCACTTTTACCTAGTTCCCCTTCCTCAAGTTTCTTGTCTCTTGATAACCAATTTCCTGAAACCCTTCCTCATAATTTTCAAGCAACAACCTCTAAATCATCAATGGCTGCGGCAAGAGGAGGTGCTGCTGGAGGTGGGACTGGAGGAGGAGGAGCAGGCGACCAAGTACCACCCCCTAGAATCTTTGCAAAGGTGGCTGCTAGATATTCCCGTTTGGTCCTCCCAGTCCCCCTACATGACTTACCTGAAAACTACATGAAGAATCTTCCAAAATTCACAGGAGAGGGTGTTTTGATTGCAACCAAACACATCAATTTCTTTGACCAATTTTTTGATATCCTTGGACTCAAACATGAAGATGTCTATTTGAGACTCTTGGTACAAATGTTTGAAGGACATGTAAGAACCTAGTTCCGAGGCCTAACAGCATGATCTATACCATCTTATGAGGAACTTGAAAATGATTTTATTAGATAGTGGGGGGAAAGGAAAGACCATCTCTATTATCTAACTGAATTTGGGGCTCTAATAAAGAAACACTCTGAATCAGTCCCCGAGTTCACTCAGAGGTTCAATAAATTGTATAATAAGATCCCAGCCGAGGTCAAACCCTCCCAACCTGCAGCGAAAGTAACGTTCGCTGGGGATTTTGACCCCAATTTCTCTCTGTTATTGAGGGAGAGGAGATCGGTAGACCTCACCAAGATGAAATATAATGCCTTAGAGATTGATTCAAACATGATGGCATCAGGAAATTTGAAAACCAAATTTGAAACTGGAAACAAAGAAACCAGAAGATATAGAGATCAAAGGGGACCGTTCGGATCAGGAAGATCTTCAGAAGACAAAATAGATGACATGGCAAGAATAATCAAAGAGCTCTCAAATAAGATCTCAAGAATGGAGCTAGATCAAGCGAAGAATGAGCACTTTCCCAGAAATGATTTCAAAAGGAATCCTAACCCTCAAAATCCACCAAGACAGATTAAGAATGAAGATAAAAAAATTCAAGCCCCCTTTAAAAGAAAAAACTTTATAGGAGGAGAAGACGTGGACGATTTTGAGGAATTAGAAGAAGGCATTAATAATCTTGGCGACGACTACCTACAACCTTCTTTAACGAGGCAATATTATGAAAAATATGCAACCACGATAGATATATCCCAAAATAACAAAAACAATGGTATTATTGAAGATTCAACCTATCAAGAAATTGAAGATGGTATAATGGCCGAACTCCACCAAAAATACAATCTAAGGCCTAGAAACAAGAGCCTCGCAACTCCCCTGGCGAAAAATATTTTATCGAGGGGTGAAACAGACGAGTGAGTTTCAAAAAACACCAAGAAACAAACTCTAAAAACTAGAACTGCTGACACACAACCTACCAAGACAAAGCCAACAAAGACATCAGCCGTAAATGCACAAAAAATGAAAGTCCCTATAATTGAAACTAAAACCTCACTACAAAAGAAAGATGAAAAGAAGGGGTTAGAAACCCAAACCATAGAGGTCGACAAAACAATAAGAAGTTTTAATCTGGAAAATGAAATAAATAAAATCAAAATCCCTATACCTCTTGTCGAACTAGCGAAAAATCCAATTTACAGGAAACAAATCGCCAAATTAATCAGTTTTTCAGCAATCGAAAATCAGGCCGATGTCATAAATTTAGAAGACAACAAGCCTAACATAGTTTTTGACCCACATTTTGATGGTGCCAAAGACACTGTCGCCCCTTTCTATATCACTCTGACTGTACACGATCACTTACTCCATAATTGCATGTTAGATTCGGGAGCCTCTCACAATGTAATGCCTAAAGTCGTTATGGAGAGACTTGGTCTTGAAATTACCAGACCTTATGGAGATTTATATTCATTCGATTCAAGAAAGGTTAAGTGTATAGGCATGATAAAGGATTTAGTCGTCAATATTTTACAGATACATGCGAAAGGCGTTCTAATGGATGTGGTCGTCGCTGATATACCCCCGAAGTACGGTATGCTCTTATCCAGGTCTTGGGGCGCTAAACTTGGAGGATCCCTCCAACTAGACATGACATATGCCACAATCCCAATCTTTGGAGGACAGTTCCCGCGTTTGTACAGAGAAACCAAGTTAGCATTCACGATAAGTCACTACTACATTGGGCGCAAATTACGACGGTTTAAAATTTTGTTGTATCTTTTTTTCTTTTTTTGGACTAAATATACTTTTTTTTTTCGGGGTCCAAATGTTGGTCGCTCTAGTGACCAACCGTCCAAGTTGGTCGTTTTAACGACGAAAGTTGGTCGGTAGAGCGACCAACCCCCAGTTAGTCACTATAGCGACCAACAATGGCACGTGTGAGAATCAACGGTCATTTAGAACAAATCACTCCTATATATATCTCAGTTACGACAAATTTGCTATAGTTGCGACAATCATTTTCTACAGTTGCGAAAATCATTCGGGTGTTCTGATGTAATGGTGTTATGGTTTTTTATGAAATCATGATTTCAATTCTCTTTCAAGAAGAGAAACATTGAATTGATCAGACTCTACATAGCTGATATTTTGAAGGTTAGTACTTAAAATTTTTCTGTGTGATTTAGTAATTTGGTGCTATTGAACTATTTTATGGTTTATTTTCACTCCTTAAATCAAATTTTATGGTTTATTTTAACTCAAAAAGATTTTATGGTTTATCCACTTTTGATAGAGTAAAAAGATTACTGATTCAACTACAATCACTCTAATTAGATTCAATCACTCTAATTTTGTTCTTATATTTCATGGAACTTCTTGAATATCTAAGTATCCTTGCCTTAGTAAATTTACATTTAGGGTTTCCTCTTTGAGTTGGAAAAGAACCAACTAGAAGTGAAGAGCAGTGGCTTTTTTCTTGATATTGGGCATCAATGCTCTCGTGTATCCCTAAAGCTACCCTAATTTTTATTAGGGAATTAATATTATATAGTGTGATTTTGGTTGATAATAGATCCACCTCCTCTTATTAATGTTTCATGCTTTGTCCCTTATTTTTTCTGAACACGCTGTATAATTTTCATTACAAATATCTAAATATATACCAAATTATTTGAATAGATTTGTATATTGTACTTATAATGTTTCAATGGATTTGTTGTAATAGGTAATTACAA
>ML785887.1:1391316-1409729 GCA_009831015.1 Picea engelmannii
AAAGGAGCAACAACTATATGCCAAACCATCCAAATGTTTCTTTGGAGTGAAGGAGGTAGAGTATTTGGGTCATATTGTATCTCATGAAGGTGTCAAGGTAGAGCCTAACAAGATTAAGGCCATGATGGACTGGCCAATTCCCAAAAATGACAAAAATGACACCATTTATGGCACTTTATGGATACCACCCTCCTTCCATCACTTCTTCTCTAAAAAAAAAATCTAAGGTTCAAGCAGTGGCAGATCACATTGAGCATCAACAACAAGTTCTCCAAATCTTAAAGGACAACTCGACCATGGCACAAAATCGCATGAAACAACAAGCAGATCAACATCGTAGTGAAATAAGTTTTGAAGTAGGGGATTGGGTGTTTTTAAGACTACAACCATACAAACAAATGTCACTCAAGCAAGCCAAGAAGGATAATAAATTATCATCAAAGTACTATGGCCCTTATAAGGTGTTGCAAAATATTGGTTCCATGTTTCATGCTTAAACAAGGTTATAGGTGACAAGATCCCAGTTCAAACTATATTGCTAGAAATTGACGAGGAAGGAAAAATCATATTGGATCCAGAAGCCATCACTGACACAAGAATTCACCAGCTGAGGTATAGATCCATTTCAGAGTATCTCATTAAATGGAGGAAACTACCGGCTGAAGATTCCACTTGGGAAGATGAGTCTTTTATACAGAAGCATCCAGAGTTACTCAAGCATTGCGGAAAACACTTGTCTCAAGGGGAGGAGTATGTTAAGCCCTAATATTGGCTCATTACCCCTTAATTAGGGCATATTACACTAGTAATGTTATTTTATTTATGTCGTCTTTATTCCATTAGTTGTAATTATACCTCCTAGTCTCCTATATATACCAAGGAGACATGTCATTTGGAATCATCTTGTACTTGAACATTTATGTGGGGTAAAAGGAGGTTGCCCCCTCGAAGAGGCTTATTATCTGAAATTCTCTCTTTTTCAAGGCGTTGAGTACTTATTTTGAGGTTTTTCTATGTTATATTGATATTTGGTTCTTAAGAGTATTTCACTCAAAGATCATTGCTTATGTGCCGTCAAGTTCTGTTAAAGATATATTGGTGCAGCCAGACAACGATGGAAGAAGAGGCAGGTTGCTGGCTAAGATTCAGGAGTTCGACTTGGAAGTCAAACCAACTAAAATTATTAAAGGCCAGGGTTTGGCCAAATTGCTAGCCGAATCAAATCTAAAAGCACTTGGGATAAATCAGCTACAAGAAAATGAGGGATTTCTAGAAATAGGTGAGCTTGACATCGTTGCACCCACAACTGAGATTCAAGACAAGTTCTCTACTTCAGTCTGGTACTGCGATATTGTTTCTTACTTACTGACCCTTCGATGTCCTAGTGAGTTAACCCCATATAAAACTAGGACACTGAAGTTACATGTTGTAAAATATTGTATCATAGATGGTGAATTGTATTGGAAATACCCCTTGGGTTTCCTATTGAGCTGCTTAGTCGAGACCAAAACATAAAGGGTTATAGATGAATTCCATGAGGGAGTGTGTGGCGGGCACCATGCTTGGTGGGAAACGACTTATAAAATCTTAAGAGCCGGGTATTACTGGTCTAGATTATTCATCGATGTGAACACTAAAGTCTGAACTTGTACTCCTTGTCAATTGTTTACATGCAAATAGAAAGTCCCAGATTTACCTTTAGTTCTGGTTAAAACCGAAGCTCCATTTCAACAATGGGGTCTTGATTTCATTGCATAAATTCACCCACATTCTAGCGCACAAGACAAGTGGATTCTAACTGCTACAGACTATTTCACTAAATGGGTGGAAGCCATTCCCACAAGAAATGCAACTGACTCAGTAGTAATCAATTTCCTAGAAGAAAATATTTTATCCATGTTTGGCTGTCCCCGAAAGATAGTCAGTGATAATGCCCAAGCATTTAAGTCAATGGCCATGGTAAGATTTTGCCAAAAATACAACATCATATTAGGACACTCAACAACTTACTATCCGCAGGGTAATGGTCTAGCTGAATCGTCTAATAAAAGTATGATTACTGTGATAAAGAAGGTTTTGACTAAAAATAAGAAAGCGTGGCATATCCATTTAAAATATTCTCTATGGGTTAACAGGATAAGTACCAAAAGATCAATTGGGATTTCCCCTTTTCAGATGGTATATGGCATCGACGTCATTTTACCAATAAATCTTGCTCTACCCATGATGAAACTTTGGCAAGATTCAAATGAAGAACCCAACGATGTTACCAGGAGGATAAACCAGCTGGTTGAAGTTCAGCAAAATCGGGCCGAAGTGAATGAAAGGTTACAGAGATATCAGGATAACATGAAGGCCTTATTTGATCGAAAATCTAAAGATAGATATTTCGTCCCTGGTGATTTGGTCCTGAAATGGGAAGCCAGGAGAGAAGACACTGGTAAACATGGCATGTTTGATCCAATCTGGTCCGACCCATATAAGATTTCGACTTCTGAGGGAAAAAATTCCTTTTTATTAAAAAATCTCGATGGAAACATTCTCAATGTCCCTGTAAATGGGCAGCACCTCAAACACTTCATGCAGTAATGTGTTTCTGAACTCTCATTGTACATACCGGTTTGTTTTCATGCTTACTGTATAGTTTCATTTCCTTCGGTAAGTTTTTTTTTTTTTTTTGCACCAAAAATAAAAATAAATTATTCATGAGATTTCCTGACAATTAGCATGCTGACTTATTTTGCAGAAACATTGCTGACCAAACAAGAGACTAGAGATGATAAAAAGGCGACAAACACAGATACGTATATTAATTGTCTTCCAATGAAAAAGGTAAGAAATTAACATCCTTTTGGGAAACAAACTAGGAGTTACCAAGGTATGAGATTCTACTATGAAAATTCAAGCTAAATTACCCTAAGAGATATGAATAAATAAATCATTACTTCAATTGATGCTAATGTTATCACTGAAATTAAAAAAAAAAACAAAAAACAAAAACTAACTAAGAAAATCCTTAAGAACGGTCATGTGTGCAGTAATCTTTCTGAAGCCCTTTACTTTCCCCTTAAGCACGGTAAAGCCTACTTCTCACCTGACCCATAATGTTTATCATGAGTTCTTTGAGAAAAGAAAGGTCTCACTTTGGATCTGAAAATTCTCAAACAAACCTTCAAAAACGATAATAGGTTGAATTTATAGTTCTTTAACTTTAGCTCAACCAAAAGTATGTCTAGGTTAATCCTAACCTTATTAGCCTTCCTGACAGGAATAAATTGATTGATTTTTCTCAAGGAAATTCAAAAAGGATGTCAAGAAGTTTCCCTCAAGAATTTCCCCAAAGTCAATGATGTTTGAAGGCAAGAGAGAAGATTGGCCTAGAGCTATTTAAGTGAGTTGCCATGCCTCTGTTTCTTAAAAAAATTCAAGCGGATATCTTACCGATGTATTTTACATACTGATTGATTGCCCCCACTTCATATTAAAAGAAAATATATAAAGACAGATGGTGAAAGGAAATTCAATATTGAATTCCCCCATCTAGTCTAAAGAGATGAAGAAATGAAATTCATTATATTGATTGCCCTCATCTCAACATTTAATTGCTATAAAACATTGAAGTGGTGAAAGGAAATTCAATATGGGAAGTCTGATAACTTCACTGGGGTACTGAACAGGCTTGCCGGCAGTGAAGCAATATCTTTATATCTGATAAGGCTGTTATACATGAATTGCAAGACTCTTTGGTAACTTTTCTTCTTTCAGCTGGATTCACATTATAGGTTTCTGGGATCCCCTAATTTGATACCTTTAGATTTACTTTACCTTGATGAAAACAGAATCAGATGAAACCTGGTAGAATGGTTAATTTGGTTTTGATTATATTATACAGATCTGAGGTCAGTTTCAGAAAAGGAAATCTATTGAGAACCTAACTTGAGAAAATCGGATGTTTTATTTTTGAAGAATTTTCAAAATCAAATGCAGAGATCCTAAAGTCTTGTCTCGATTTCCCTCCTGGTCTGTTTCAAAAAGTTGAATTATTGACCCCATTTACCCAATGAAGGCACTTTGTCTACATGTTCTTCTCATCCCACAAGGAAACGAGATCCCTAGATGGAGCCTAATGTTGATACGAAGTTTAATTTTGCATCCCTTTAAACCTGAAGCTTTTCTTTTTCCTAGTCATGGAGCTGCCCTTAGTCCTAAAAAAGAGTCAAAAGTCTTTCGATTTTTTGGGTTTCGGGATTCGACCTTTCACAAAGCATGTTTTCCTAACTAACAACTCCAGACTCCCGGTGCCGAAATCCCTAAAAGGATTTATATTAAAGTAATACAAAAAAAGGAAAAAGTAGGTGCTATAAGTCCCGACGCACGTTTCACAAAGTATCCTTTAATAATGCTTAATTAAACTCTTAAACACAATAAAAAATTCATTAATCTTTCGCGATTCAGGTTTCCTTGTATCAAAGTGTTTTCAAAGCATCAACCCTTGAACTCTCGGTCCCCGATTTTCCGAAAAGAAGAAGATAATTACTAATCTTAATTGATTAAAGAGTTAATACAAGTAATCAACATCTAAACTAATCCCATCGTGATTTCGCGATTCAGGGTTTGCTTATGACATACCTCATGGGTACAGGATCCCTGAAATTCCGAAATGCAAAATCGTGAATTTTTTAACAAAGTTTAAAACAAATTTAAGTTAGTTTAAAATGGGATTAATAAAGATTAAAACGACTTTTCGCATTTCGGGATATGGTGAAAGCAGTCCTTTCGAAACTTTAGTTTGAAATCGTCGATATGCAGTAATATCTATAACAGATGAATAGAGATATTTTTAACTTAACTGCGTATCTCTGGGCATATCTTCCTCATTAAAAAATTAAAGTTTTATCGCTTGTCTTAGTTCGTTTGTCATAGGAAGAGTTAAAGGTTAATAAAGGTTTGGTTTCTTCAAATTTTCATTCTTATTGTTTATACTTAGAAGTGAATTTCATTCAACAAACTAATGTATTTCTCTCTGGGACATAAATTCATTCTAAACACGAACATTATGGCACCTAGAAAGGCACCCAAGAAAAGTGAAGAAGCAACTGAAAGTTCAAGCCCTGAAGGAGATGTCGTATCTGATACTACACTGCATGCCATTGATTCCATCAAATCCTGGAGGATTTTTTTTGAAACCTTGGACTATGAAATGAAGAATTTTCTCGATGATTCTGAAAACAAACTCCGGGACATAGCAGAGTCCGAACTTCACAAAGTAGCCATGTGCCCACGACTGATGAATAGAACGACATGATCAGTTGGGATTTAGAGAGGACAAATGTGCAAACTAGAAGCATTCTGGACAACCAAGGGGTCGTCATCGGCTCTTTCAGACCGGAACATATACAATTTATGTATAAACTATATCCCAATTCTAAGTACATTTACAATAAAGAGTTTGTAACTAAATTTCAAAGGAAAGAATGCACATAGGCTGACCAAACATACCCCGACATAATTAAATACTGGTGGAGACACCCAACAAAATTCAGGGCTGGTACCCATAACGTTTATGCCACAACCTCATTGAATGAGTACATGGTATATGTGGTGATGATGTTATGTAGACTTTTCGGGAAGAAAAGCCCTACCCATTTCCCTGTAGAATGGGTGCCCCTTTTACATGAAGCAGCCAAAGGATATAGCTTCAATTGGAACAAAATTCTATTAGATAACCTATTTAAAGAGATTATGGAGTATCAAACTGCGAGATCTAGTGGCAGACTAGTAGATGTTTACATGTCAACATACATCATGGATGCTATATGTTTCACAACTCCTTTCCCTTTGATGAATTGGAATTGGAACCCAACTTGCACTGAACCTATTCATGAATATCATTCTAAGCCGTGGGAAGAAAATGCTAAATATTCTTTTTACGAAATTTGTCATTTCATGGTGATACCGGTGCATCAAATGATGTATGGCTATGCACCCCCCCCGTATTTCAGAGTCGTTCATAGGAAAACTCAAGGAGGTTGCCGATTGGTTTATTGAGGATAATTTCTCCTATATCGGGGTTTTTGGATGTTCTATCCCTCCTCATGCACTTCCGAAATTCCTCCCTGACAGACTGGTATGCAGGGAGGTAGCTCATCAGATAATAACATGCGGTATTGGGATAGAGCTGAAGACAACTCAAAAGACATTTTGGCCAGTCTTTCCCATACAGATTGGAAGGTTTTTGCTACTCAATTTGGGCCATTCCAAAGTTGAAGTTGCAGCTCTTGAGGAGGTCAAGTTGGTGAATCTCGAACATAGGAAACATGACCCTTATCAAACAGTGGGGAGCCACATGGCCCACTATGGCATGAAAGTGTTTGAACATGAGGAATCCCCTCGCGATGACATTTTCAAAGGGGTCAAAACCTACGAAGAGGTGTTAGGCAGGGTACAGACATTATCATCTGACTTGCAAACTAGTCTTCTAACCTTCCAGAGACACAGACGAAGCGGTTTGCCCAAGGTATTGCAGGGTGAAGCAACAACATCCCCTCCATAACAAGAAAACATTCCCCCAATATTTAGACAGAAAGCACAGAATAAAGCAGACACCGAGGAAAACCCATAAGAGGTCGAAGGATCTTCACAAAAAAAAGAAGTCCCACAGACAAAGAATCCAGGAGCAGAAGCAGAAAAAGGGTCTGAGACACCTTCTGAGTTCAGTCAATATAGCCCCCCTTCTTCATCTACTATTAATATTGATACTCCCAAGACAACAGGGGAAACAAAATCCACAGAGTTGGGTAATCCCATCACTTCCTTGACCCCTTTACAATCTACTTTTGGGTTCCCTTAGGTAGGAGTCATATATGCTAGTGACCTCGACCCTATCTCCAGAGAAGAGATTCCTCCCTCTGATTACTTCTTCAATAAAAAGAGGAAGGTTGTATTAAAACAAGAGAACTATATGAGAGAAGGTGGTATGGTAAATAAACACAAGGTGTTGGTGGATGGGAAAAACATGGAAGAGGGAGATTTCACTACAGAGGTGGCGGGCTCCATGGGAGCGCTGGCAACAACAAATCTATTCACAATTAGCAATAAGAGAGCAAGGCTGGGACAGATTAATCGCAGGATAACCCAGTTGCAAGATCAACTAAAAGATACCGAGATAAATATCAAAGCAGAAATAAATAAGGGTCTAGAGTAGGCCAGAGCTGCTAACAAGCAAGAAATTCAATCGCTTAAGTCAAGTCTAGATGAGATGAATGAGAAGATGTAGACTAGCCAAATAAAGGTTATTCGACAAGAAGAATTGGTAAGACAACTACATGCTAAATTGAATTCAATAAAAGGCTAGGTTATAGACCTGAAAATTTTTCAGGACCAATCACTGGAAATACATGCAAAGGTAGAAGGCGAGAAACAGGAAGTAATCTCCCAAGTAGAGATTATTCAGAATTATTTTCAGGAATCAAGAAATGCTTTTGATAATGTTATTTTTAAATAAAAAGAAGCTAAAGAAGCAAGGGCCACTTTCCAAAAGGCAGTTTTATGCTCTGAAAACGAAGAAGTATCGAAAATTCTAAAGCTTTCTGTCACAGAGCAGATTAGAGGCGATATCATGCTCAAGGTATGGGAAAACAACATAGCAGAATATAAGAAAATAGTCAAAGAAATCAAAGATGATTGTGAAAGAATATTTGATTTATTGGACAAGGAATCATTAGGTATCGGAAGAGACAATTGCATTGGGAAATTAGGACAGATAAACATTGTAAAACACCAGTTAAATTTCAAAGAGGGTTTGAACAAATTTCAAATGAAAATTTCACAGTTAAAGGAAATGGATGTTACCCTAATAGATAGGTGGCTAGTGAAGCCAAACTTAAAACTGCAATCAATTAATTTTACTAGTAAGGGGATTGAATATCGACTTCCAGAAACTCAGAGAAAATTCTATTTATTTGAAGAAAAGGATCTTCCAGAGCCTCCCAGAAATTTCGTACATCTTCTTGAAAAATGTATTGGATGTATCAGGTCAAAAGAAGGAGATACTTCAGTAAAACAATGAAGTATCATTTTGAAAACTTATGTTATTGAGATGATAGGAAAATAAATGATAATCATGCAAATGGTTGGGGTTTTCAATTCTCTTAACTGTTTGCCCCTAGGAGTTAAGGAATCAGAGATAGTTAAGGAATCAACAATATCCCTTTTTATATAACCTACCTTTTTATCCTTAGCCCTCTTTATCTTTTTGGATACCTTGATGGTGTACTTTAGAGCCTTAAATTACAAACTCAGGAACAACATCTTTTTGGCGCCATTGTAGGGGAAGAAGAAACGAAGCATTTCCCTTGGAAGAACGACATTGACACTTTCTACATTTGATAGTGAACAAAGATCAAAAACCTTATAAGGCTACCCTTATCTTTCACTTGGAGACTCCACGATAAATAAACTAGCTTTTATTCGAAAGAATACCAGAAGAAACCCAGACGACATACAGACTTCGCCTATTCCAGATCCAGAATTTTTTTTAAAATCAAGAAGATATCTTAAACAGACTGTATCATCGACAAATAGGTTTTATCAACCTAAAATTACAGAGTCAAACACTAGAGATATTTTTGAATGATTGAATACCCCATCGTATTACGGGGAATTACCTACCAATAAGATTACAACCTTTGAGCCTGGTTTGTGGCCAGTCCTGAAACTAGTCAAAATCAGGTGTTTCGGGTAAAAATGTCATAACTTCTTCATAACAGATCCAAATTCAGTGAGACCAAATGTGTTGGTTAGGGTATAGTCTATAGTATTCTTTTTAATAGTTTCATATCATTTCATCAAACATTTTGTGCGGGGCATGCTCTACAAGTTCGCTCTCTAGAATAAGGCAGAATTCAACAAGGTATGCCATTTTTGCTATAACTCCTTTTTTGAGAGGTTTCAAGTAGTGCCACTTGGAGGAATTGCATAAAACACATTGAAGAACATTGTGTATTAGTTTCAGATATTTATACATTACAGGTTCAAAGTTATGATTACTTCAATTTAGGGTTGTTGACTAATCCAAAACGAGGCATGTGAGACTAAAGAAAAGTTTGATGAAAATGCTAGTCTCTTGTTTTTAAAGTTAAGGAAGGTTTGCAGGAATGTGATCATATACACCAGGTCTATTACAGAGCTACAAATCATATTTGGATGATGAAATTGATGAGGTCTTTTGGTTGTGGCACATGTTGAGTACATGGTTGAGACAAGTAGTTGATGAGTTGACACATACATGAAGTGTATAGTTGATGATGTTCGTACATATTGATGATTAATAGTTGATGAGTAGTTGACACATGATTGGAACATACTTGGTACATGGTTGGATGAACTTGTTTATGGTACAGGTTGATTACAGTTTGGTGCATGGTTGATGCACTTGTTTATGGTATAGGTTGGTGCATGGTTGATGCACTTGTTTATGTTACAGGTTGATTACAGGTTGATGCATGGTTGATGCATGGTTCAAATTTATTGGTACAGGTTTACAACGATATATCTCACAGTAATAGTGTGACAGTGGTTCCATCATTCTACCTCTACTTCAGGGTGGCAGGACGGGGCAAGGACAGGTGGTTGTAGCCACCTTTCGGTTGTAGCCAGAGAACATTGGGGGTTGTAGCCTCCTTCTGGTTGTATCCAGAGATTTGGGGAGTTGGGGCTTCCCTCAGGTTGTAGCCCGAGAAACTAGGGGGTTGGAGCCTTCTTCCAGTTGCAGCTGGAAAACAAAGGAAGTTGGTGCTTCCAATGAATTCAATTCTTCAAGACATATAAGAAAAATCATTCCATGGTTTTCTCCCGATTTGGGTTTCCACGTAAAACACCGGTGTACTATGTATGTGTGTGATTGTTTATTTATTTCTACTCATTATTGGATAATAATTCTACATTGATATAACATTTGAAGAAAAGGATTATAATTACGTTATTACTGATTCACCCCCCCTCTTAGTAATCCAACAAGGTTTACAAAAGGAGTCTCTTCATGAATCCAATCTACATCATAACAATTCTCCTCAAGAACCTATCTCATAACAATTCCCTTAATCTATATAATAATGATTCTCTTCCTCCTCTCACGAAGAGAAGGCACTCTCTTTTATACATGAGATCTTTGAAAAGGAGGTAAACATCTCATAATTACAGATCCACTTTTCTCTCAACCCATTTCCCTTTATTACAAAATACAATCCCTTCAAATCCTCACACATATCTCTCATATCTCTTGGATAAGATATGACAACTAAATATCCATGATCTTCTCCTTGGATTAGTATTGAATTATCTCCTCAAATCTTGAAATGGTGGAGGAAGTATTCAAGAAGTCTTTTGAATTAATCCTTCACATATTCCTACACATGATAAAGCTCACACATTTTTGAGATATATGAAAACATGTCAATTTTCTAATATTTAATGACAAATTCCCTTTTAATACTAAAATAAATGATTTGGAAAATAATAAGGTTTAACCCATATTTAATTATGAAAATGGTATGATGAAAGGTTAATGGGGCGATGAAATGTGAAGAATGAGGAAGGGAAAGGTGGATGAAAATACGACATTTCTGAGTCCCAACATACCCCCCAACTGAACTTGTTGCATGTCCTCACACAACCATGCATGAGTCTTCTCAAGAAATTTTGGCATTTGAACTTTGGCTTCGAGTGATGATAATGAATATTTCCAGGATGGAATTTATATGAGTAACAATTGATATTTTATTATGGTTGGTTTTTGTGCGACAACCATGAATATAGAGAATGCTTGTTCTTGTTTAAACAACATTCATTTCGTTATTTGTTCTCTTGTTGTTATGATAATAAAATGTTGGTTCTTGTGTAAACAACATTCATTTCGTTATTTGTTCTCTTGTTGTTATGATAATAAAATGTTGGTTCTTGTGTAAACAACATTCATTTCATTATTTGTTCTGTCGCTGTTATGATAATAATTTACCCACTTTCCTGCTGGAATAAGAATACATCGTTGAGTATAAGAAATCCCTTTTTACATATTTGTGAATCATGCCAATATGTAAATCAATGCTTATGAAGCAAAGTGCAACAGAGTATCGTTGGAAGAAAAAAATGTTGGTAAATGGTAAATGAGACGAAAAATGGAATGGTGGTGGAAAAATGGAGTGAYGATAGMGAATATYGCYSYSCYACCCCCCCCTCCCCCAACTGAATTGGTTGCATGTCCTCATGCAAYGTGGCATGAGTCATAGAAGTGAAAAGGAAAGGGAGCATGGTGAGGGATTTTTCCAAATTCATTCACTCTAGCATGTAAGGAATTGCATGATTAAAGAGTAGAAAACAACATACCTCCACTTACCCAAAATGTTGATGAACTATGCAATAGGAATATGGCTGATGCGACTGCTGGAGCATGGAAGATGTCACTGCTGCATGATCATGTGAAAGGTGAATGCTATTATAGCTGCGACTGTTGTCACTGTTGGATCAAAGAATGTGAAGTGGAGGAATCTAAGCTGCTGCTGATGAATCATGAAAAAGAGGAAGTAAGAAACTCTAGTACTCTCATATAGCTGAAGTCATGCTGCTGTAACTGCTAAGGAGTCAGGGAAAAGTGTATAGTCTTCACCTGCTGCAAAACCTGATGGTACAATTCTAGTCATGCGAATGAATGTGTCGATGTCGAGAATCAAGATAAGTCATTGAATTACCGACCATTGATGAATGTCATTAACCAATGCGAGGCAACTCATCATTGATGTCAATGAGTGCCAAGGTACCCAAGTACATCTTGCGAAGTGCGAATGAATGAGCTGATGTTGAGCCACTTGGAAGATCTGACGATCAAGGGACATTGATGTATTCCCATGATTTTTAGCGAGAGAACTTGCCATTAAGGCATGCAAGCCTCCAGGTACTCCAAAGGAACTCTAGTCTATATCCCAGATAAGGTGCTGAGGTCGATGGGGCAAGACTTGTTGAAAGGTGGGCCTTAAGGAATCCCACATCAGTCAACGCGAGTTTTTACAAAATGATTGGTAGGACTATAGATGAAAAGGTCTCGGTAGCAACATTATGTATTAAAAAGAAATCAGGGTAATGTAGTCATCAAAAGGGAACTGAATGGTTTTATTTGCAAGGAAAAATGAATGAAAAAAGATAAAGGGATGTATGCGAATAAAAGACATAGGCGTGTGTGAAGTCATGAAGGATAAGGCGATGGAAAGTGGACTTCACGACATGGATGACGAATAAGCTTGGAAGGAGAAAGGTAAGTGATCATGTCATGGCGTAATTGGTTTTCTGAAAGATGGCGGTGTAGCGACAAACGTCATGACATGTGCGATGAAAAATTTAGCTCCTTCAAGCTTTTCACAAGCATAATTTTCTGAAGTTTTTTTCGATTCTTGGAAATCACTTCGTCATGAGATGCGATCAACTATGAACCTGAAAAATCTTAGTACCAATTCCTACACGAAAACTCGTGAGAAATTTGAAAAACATAATCATGGAGAAAGCAGTACGAATGCGGCAAAAGAAAATAAATAAAATGTGTTCTTATACCTGTTGTTGCGCGCTTATTCCAGTGTTGATCGTTGTTTGAACTTTGAAGTGATTCAAGAAAAGCAAATTAACGTTAATCATGAAAACATGTTTTGATATTGTTGTCAGGAATTAGTGAAAAAGTCCATTTGAATTTTTAATTTTTTTTTGTTGTTGGTTTGCAATTTGTTCTTTTTTTTCTTGTAATTGATTTTTTTTTTTTAATTTTTTTTTTGGTTTTTATAATGTTTTATTATTATTATTATTAGATCATTCAAGAACTCCCTCGAGAGTTATTCAAAACAACAGAAAACATAAAATACTAATCAAATACAAATTGCAATTGCAATGAAAACAAATTTTCTAGATCTATCCAGACATGCTTAACTAAGGGTATCACTTCTTAAAATGATCCACAAATAATAATGTAACAATGATACAACAAAAATTACACATCCACCAGGGACAAAATGCCTTTTGAACCATGTAAATTTTGAACCAATACGAAGCGGACAGCTCACAGATTATTCATCATCCTTGTAAGGGTATTCTTCAGGAACTTGCTCTAGAAGTTTCAATTTCAATTCATATGCATCATCCCCACAAAGCATATCCCGAACCCATCTAACTTCAGTTTTCATAGAGACCATTTCAAGTGCTCCACGAATGACACCACATAATACGTTACAATAACGAAGGCCTTGATAAATCTCAGGTAACTCAAAAAAAATCCACAGGAGAATTATCCTCAAGGATAAGACTGCATTCAGTCTCATCTGCATCCCAGTTGGCCACACTTGTTGTCATGCTCAGGACCATTTTGAAGCCTACCTTTGCAATAAATTTTGTTGTCTCTTTAAAATCAACGCATCTTGTGATATTTGATTTCGCTAGAAAGTCATCTATAAGCCGAATGCCAATGTTATAACCTATTTGATCAAGCTACTTATTAACCTCTTTGACCTCTTCAAAATCAGTGAGCAGCTGACACATAATGGCTCCATGAAGTGGCGAGGGATCTAATCTGACTGCCTTGTTTTGACCTTGGCTTTGTTGGAAAATTCACTCTATATTCTTCTTGCCAAGGCTACAACAAGAAACACATAATAGGTTGAGTGCGAACCATTATTATTGCATCCACATGCATGGGGTAAATTCAAGACTTGAACGTCAAAGCAAAGTATAAAATTTCAAATATTGAATCGACCTCCAGACTCCTGCATTTTAATTCTGTTAAGAAATGGCGTAATAATAAAGTTCTTAAACAGGTTTTGTACTAACGCACAAGCAGTCTTGGACTTTTTTTTTTTTTTAAATAGACTTCTCAGTGGTTCAAAACAAACCCCTGCCCAAGAAGACAAACCCTCTGAAGCACTCCCCTCTGGTTAATCTCCCCTATTAACGTTTTCATGGTCACGACATTCAACTACGGACAAGTGGGTTTAAGCGGGATAATTTGTGGTAGGAGTTGTACCTGTCTGTTTCTCATTTCTCCCAACACCACCATTTTAAATGTTTTGGAAGCCAAGTCTCGAACTATGCAGACTCTCATGGAGGGCAGTTGATCATGCCACAGGTTTTTACTCAAACAAGATTCCAGACGAAGGTGAGAGCTCAAATTTGCATCGGGTAGTAGTTGGAAGCGTCTTGCCAAGGCATCAATGATTCCAAATCTTCCCTTTCTTCTTACAAGACCATCGACTACTCCCTGCAGAAGCCCTACTGTACTTATGTGACCGTCCAGGTGTTGAGCCGGCCAGAGAAAACAATACTGGTTAGCATCATTGGTATTGAAGAAGAGAAAGCCACCCAGATTGAGACGTGAGCTGCTAGTGAGAGTAAACACCTATTTAACCAGAACGTTCAAACTAGTTGCCTTATAACAATATTTATGGCGATGTACAATGTTTTTGGTATTTTCAACGTTGTGAGGAAGACATGTTTAACTTATTTTTCATGACCTGCAATGACACAACACCGAACACAACAATCACATGCGCTTATTGACAATTGTGAAACCGACATTTGACAAGACTTCGTGTCATTCTCCATAACGATTTTACAAGTGGTTACCTTGGTGGTTTCTATCCTACGGGTTGACTTGACAGTGAAACTAAAAATCTAGACAATTATGCAATATTGTCACAACGTGCAATTCTTCAGCATTTCACCCAGACTCTAGCGAAATGGTAACCCAGATCCACCTTTGCGAGAAATTTTATCTCTTCCAGAAACATCAATGATGTAGATTATCTAGTCTGCAAGTTGTGTCTCCTTCCATCTGGTCGCATTTGTTGCGGGAATGCTCCATGGGATTCGACTCACAAATGCACAGGCCATATTGAACGCATGATTCTCGGGAAGAGATCCCAGAAAGAATCAATCCCAAATGCCTAATCTTGCCACTGGCCAACTATACGATACCAATCCTCACCGACTAAGCTTCCTCTAAGCAAGATTTACGTCCACAGATTTCGAAGGAAACATTAAAAAAAAAACGACATATCTTACTTGATTGACCATTTTTTGTTTTTTTGTTATGCACAATATGCTATAAGCACATCATTCCTTGCATCGGTGTACCTGCAATGTGGCAATCAAATCTAAGAACCAACATTCTTATTGCATCTGCCAAATAGTCGATTATATATATTGGGTAAAAGAAAAGAAAAAAAAAAAAATCCGGCAGGTATGTACATAGAGTCTTCTTATAATTTCATGTACCGAAGGTTTCCTTTATGGTTCGACAGATAAGCACTGAAACCCAAACGAATTAACAGGTGCGACTGTGAGAGGGCCTAATCGCTATGATGAGTTTGAGGATAGTAGGGCTGATTTGACCAAGCCTGAGGAGTTGTGGAGCTATTTTCGGCTGTGGGTGAGCTAGCATGGCACGCCCAGACAAATTATTGTTGAGCAATTTGAAAGTCCTTCTGGTCTAGGCGCACCAACAATTACATGAGCCTACGTTGTTCACTAAGAAAATGCACTGTGATCGAATTCATTGTCGATACATTAATGAGGATTGTGGTTTTCACGAGCACTTACAGGCAGTTACCAAATTCTATTCCAATAGAACTTGAAATATCAGTTGGATATGGGATCACCAAACCCCTCTCAAATTGGATTGACCATGCATCTGTGTGCGGGTTATCTCTGAGCAACTAGAACGATAATTAAAAGAACCACACCTTTGTCTACATTCTCCTGCTGAAGCAGCTCTAATCGCCTTGACCCTCTTATTCGAGAAAGCTTTTCGATCGAGGTATCGTTGGCTTACAACTGCACTTTCATAGTTATGTAATCCTGGGCTAGGTAGAGTCGGGCCCCTATTCTCTCATAAATAATCAATAGGAATAAGATGAGTGCATAAGGAACATGATATAAGGTACTTGTACCTCTTTAGTTATATTCTGAACTGAGCCGAGCCAGTATAGTAATGATAATACAATTTAACTATTATTCCACTGGCATAGATGAAGTGACATGGATGAAATGAGAACTATTAATCCACTGATATTTTGAATTTAATTGGGCTGAAATAGAACTCAAATGATAGATTCAATTTGGATATGATAAATATTGCAAATTTTTGGTTAAATATACTGACAAATTTTGACAAAAAAATTTTCCAATTGAAATTTTAGTACTAGAGATTTTGTCCGTACCGTATTGAATTCGAATCTGAGTCAGAACTAGGTAACTATGCTTACAGGATGGTGTACCGGATACAAACCATCATTTCCAAAGGGATCTTTGCTTCAACTATGGGTATGCTCATATAATTGAGCCATCTCATTTACACATATGTTCGTCAAACAATGAATGCACATGAGGAGGATGCAATCTCTTTCTCTCAACTCAACCTTGATGTACATGTACCATTGTTAAATCCCACTACAAATAAAGAATATTCATCCAAATGCCAAGACTGGATAGTACAACATTTTATTACTGCAAAATTATTTATTTATTTTTATTTTTATTTATTTATTATTATTTTTTTTCGTTTTATGTTTTATGTTTTGAAAAAAAAATAAAAAAATAGAAGAACCTAAAAATTACTTCGCAAAATTATCGAAAATTTATGCACAAATGAAACAATTGTAGACTGAAAATATATTAGGCAATTTTTTTTGTAATCGTCAACAATTAAAATTCTTCCTAAAATCAATTTTAATTATCCTATTTCTGATCCTCACGATCACATGAAGCACAGAGGAGAGCATATTTATTCCAAAATTTAAAAGAACTTGAAATAACGTCCTACCTACATTACGCTAATTAAAAATAAGATATTTGTTATGTGTAGTCAAACTTCCAATGTAACCATAAGCGCAACAATAATAAGAATATGTTCATTGTGAATTTCGCAAATGATAATCGAAAATACATGTAAACGTGCAAAATTAAGTGTCGAAACTGTAAATTAACAAAATAAAAAGAAAAACTAAATGGATCTAACCTGGTACCTGCTTGAAACCATCGTTCGATAATGCTTTCGTAGGCATAGTTTTCAATTCTCAGATCATGTCACAACTCCTCGTTATCCTCCTCGATCTCCTGCTCGCATGATTGTTCGTCATAAGATGTATAGAGTTCCTTGTATATTGTTTCGTCGTTTGCCTCTGGAGGAGTAATTAAACTTTCAACTGCTGTCAAGATCTCCTCTTCCAGAGAAGAGGAGATCCTGACTTTTGCTAGGATCTGAGTGAGCTGTTCCAAGCTTATACTCATAGTTAAACCATATTGAAAAAGGAGATTGATTTATCATCAAAGATTTGAATTTTAAACTAAGAAATGAAAACTATTTGTAAAAATAAAACACGCAACTTGAACTCCTTGCGTTACTAGGACCTTGCTGTCACCAAGTTATCGGTTCGCACAAGTTAGATCATAAAAAATAAAAACTAAATTTGCATAAATAAAACACACTTTTGCATAAAATAAGGAGAAACACACTTCTGCATAAAAGGAAGAGGACAACCTAACTTTGGAGCAACCCCACTAAAGTGGATGCACATGATCTTTCCTCTCGTCTTATTGTCTTCTCTCCGCCCTTAGGTCATCCATAAAACCAATCCAAAATCGTTAAAGCAATCTAATTCAAATGCTACCTATTACCATTTACAACTCCCCGACAACGACGCTAAAATGTTGGTGCAACTATATGCATAATATATTACCAAACGTAAATTATCGACCAGGATTCGTAATCAGTAGACTTGATGCACTATATGCGCCGATAACAGATAGGTTCCTATGTCTGTTTAGTATAGATTATATAAGAAAACCATTTAGAAACCAACACACTCTTAAAAATAACAATCATCACTCAATTCAAAAGCTGGAAAGAAAAACTCATAAACAAACAAAAGCTTTTGCTCAGGTGATGGACATGTACATTGATGGCTCATGAAAAGAAAAGATGAACTTTGATTCTATCTTCTGGAGCAACTAAACTAACAAGTAGGATGCTCCATTAAAGCTCATGTATGGTGAAATATGGAGATCCAACCGTTCCTGCATTACCACACTTTGCAACACATTCAAAGAGTGAAATCAAACAAAATAACATGAAATCAAAGTAACAGGTACATGAAATGAAAATCTACACTAACAATTTACGATAAACTTACCAAGCTGGATTGGTGGCCCTTGTCGATGCCAACATGGAAGCTCTTAGATCAACATATGATAACTTCTAAGAGAGACAAAATCATTGAATCCAAACTTGCATTAATCTTCAACAGGTAGGTTTACAAAAGGAGTCTCTTCATGAATCCAATCTACATCATAACAATTCTCCTCAAGAACCTATCTCATAACAATTCCCT
>ML785887.1:1409779-1465147 GCA_009831015.1 Picea engelmannii
GAAGTCTTTTGAATTAATCCTTCACATATTCCTACACATGATAAAGCTCACACATTTTTGAGATATATGAAAACATGTCAATTTTCTAATATTTAATCACAAATTCCCTTTTAATACTAAAATAAATGATTTGGAAAATAATGAGGTTTAACCCATATTTAATTATGAAAATGGTATCATGAAAGGTTAATGGGGCGATGAAATGTGAAGAATGAGGAAGAGAAAGGTGGATGAAAATACGACATTTCTGAGTCCCAACACTCATCTCCTTACCTTTGGGATTTTTGGGTGTACTGGCCCAAGAAGGGATTGTCCCTCATTTCATAGGAAGAAGGGGCTTAAGGTCCATAGGCTTGTAGTTGGAAAAAGATAAAATACAATCATGAAATGTCTCTCGTAAGAAATTGATGGGACTCGTAAAATGACTAATACAAAATTCCAACCAAGTTAGATCATGTGTTGGCACTATTTTTCATGCTTAGGTAGAATCCCCACACATGACTTCAACTTGGGGAAGCATGATGTGAAAAAGTTAGAGTCAAGGTGGGAATTGTTTTTCATGCTTAGGTAGAAGCCCCACCTTGGCTTCAACTTGGAAACATCTTAAAAATATAAAAGGAAATAAAAGGGCTTGGAAAAAGGTTGCATTGAAAACTAAGGTGCAACACACCCATTACAAAGGCACCCATAAATGAGATACTACAGTCCCTTGTATGTCATGAAGCCCATGTCCAAGAGTCTTTCCCCCATCCATGTCACTTTTTACACATGTATTAGAGATGGTTCCACTTTGGAAACACTCCTAAACTTGAGGTGTGATTCACCCAATAGGTCGATTTGTCAACTCTCCCATACCTGAACTTGGAAAATTGCATAGGGTCTTTGAGCACTTGTTTATTTTGATGAGGAAGTTTGTATGTACATGTTTAAATGAATCTTTTATTGATTTTATTTAATTATCATGATGAATTTGACTTGAGATCCTTGGAGGGTGCATTCATTCTCTTTGCAATACCTAGTTGGTGGATGGATTTGGAAGAACAAGCCTAACTTGGGCTTCCTTGGGGCTTGAAGCCCGCAGGTTGGATACCATGGCCCACACTGAAAAAATATGATATGTTTTGGAGGCATGAGGATTTACCATGGATGACATAACCCAACCCTCATCCAGCCCAACTATTTGTTCTTGAGGCTAAAACACCACTTTTGAGGAGGATGACGTCACCCTAGGGCTAGGGTTGTGGTGGTGGTGTTGTTTCTGCTTGACACTTGGAACATTTTGATGGAAGAGGTTTTGAATTGGAGGATAAAGGCCTAACACATGAGAGGGAGGCCCTAGAAGGCCCAACAACTACCCCTTTCCAATCCAACGACTTGCAAAAGTGCCAAAACATCACCCTAGAAGAGGGATGACATCACATTAGGGTTTCTATTGTGCATTTTTAAAGTTAAATTGAATTTTATAATGTAAATGGGAAAAGTAAGGGTTGTTTCCTCATTACTTTTTGGTTTACCCTAAATTAAGTGGACACAAATTTTTAGTAGGATTTGTATAAATAGACACCATTTCTATTTCACTTTACATCGTAGCTCTCCCATTGACAGAAGACTACTGGCTGAAATTTGCACCCTACTTGGGAATTTTGGTATCTCTCTCTTGTGAAAATGATTTTTGGTGATTATCTCTTGGTGAATTCTTGAGATAAGGTGGTGGGCACCTCTTGGATACTTCTTCTTTTTCTTTTGAATGATAATTTTCTTAGTGAACGAGGGTTTGTTTTTGCATCTCTCTTGGAATTGGTAAGGAAAATATGCAATTGTTAATTCTTCTTTCTTGTTTCATGGTTATTGTTAGTTGAAACCCTAGGATGAGTATAAGTGCATACACCATCCATTAAATGTCATCTTATTTCCTAGTTTACAAGTCTTTTGTTACAAGGTTTCTAGGAAGAGTACAAGGGTGTACACCCTCCTTGATTTACCTTAGTTTGATTTGCATACCCGAGGGAGTAACAGGGTTTACACCCCTAGGGATTTTTTTGATCTAACTCATGCTTTTCAAGACTCCATTCACCCAAATTTTAAAGGAACTAATTTGAAGTTTACATTGGAGAAAAAAATTGTTTTCTTTCGTAAACGTGATTTAGTGAGATATTGATATTGTTCAAGTTGGAATTTATTGTTGATACTTTGAGGTTGCTAAAGCCTCTAGGGCATCTTGGTCTACTTAGTTTTCTTGGAGCTATAGATAAGAAAAATATATAGCCATTAGGGATGCATCAAATCACTCTCTTTTTTATTCATAACTTACATTTCAACCGTCAAATTTTGCGAGCAAGCTACCATAATCTACTAGTCTTAGTGCAATTTTTGGGTGGTTTACTTGTACTTTTTGTGGGTTGAAAGCATCTATTGTAGAAATATTTTTCTACCACCATAAGGCTAATAATATATATATTCAATACTTGTTTATAACAGCCTTGTTTTTTTGCTAAAGTCTTATGCTTTCATACTTGAGTTATACTAGTAATTGCTAGATTATCTCTTGCATTATTTACTTGACTTTTAACATCTCATTAGTAATTTTAACAATCATTCACTTGCTGATATATATTTATTTTGACTGTTGCAAATAAGGAAACCAAGCTTATATTTATTTTCCTTCGGTTATTTTTATCTTGTATCTTGTCTTTTCTCGTGTCTCGGGCAGGTACAATCATCTTCTACAGGTACTCATTTTTCTTGGAAATTATTAACCTGTTATTGCACAAGTTGTAGGTTGGGAAGAGATTGACCCAATATACAAAAGTGGGACAACTGTTCGAGTATATACCCATTGTCACCTTAGATAGACACTCCCTTGCTTTAGTGATGATGAAAATCCCCACAAGGGGGGAATCCTGGGTGACCCTAGGGGGAAATGATACAAAAAGTGAGATGATGAGATGAATACCCCTCTGAGCATATTTGGTTAATGAAGAGGCTAGTAGCTTCATTGCCGCATCCTTATGTTCCACTTATACATTTTCCATGTCTTGGCTCATGGCATAGAGATGATCATCAACAACGACCACATTATTTCCTTGAAACTTTGGCAACCACTTATTAGACTCTTTCGGCATGGTATTGGGATATTCGAGAATGGTGGCTAGTATATTATAGGGGTAGATTATTAGCAACTTATGACGGTTGAATTGTAAGTTATAAGTAAGAAACAAATGTTTTTACTGCAACCCTAATGGCTATAGATTTTAATGAGTTTCAACTCTAATAAGACCAAGTTAATCAAGATTCCCTAGTGGTCTTGACAAGCTCTTAGCATGCATAATTAATTCCAACTTGAACAAGATTGATATCCCACCAAAACACATTTACAAAGGCAAACGATGTATTTCTCCAATGCAAAAAATCCGATTAGTGCCTTTAAAATATGGGTGAATGGATTCTTTAAGTACAAGTTATACCAACAAAATCCATAGGGGTGTAAATCCTCTTACTCCCTAGGGCATGCCAATCAAACTAGAGCAAATCAAGGAGGGTGTACACACTCGTACTTCTCCTAGAAACCCTTACAAAAAATGACTTATAAACTTAGCAAATAAGATGAATCTTAATGGAGGGTGTATACAACATACTCCTCCAAGAATAAGCAAGAAATAAATAACAAATGAAGATTTTCCTTACCAATTCCAAGAGAGAGAGAGAGAGAGAGAGAGAGAGAGAGAGAGAGAGAGAGATCAAACCCTAGTTCACCAAGCAAATTACCATCCAAGAGAAAGAACATAATCCTTCAAGAGGTGAACACCACCTTATTTCATCCATTCAATAAAAGATACACCAAAAATAATTTTCAAGAGAGAGAGAGATACCAAAAATGCTCAAGTATAGCGAACATTTCAACCAATATTTCTTCTCACAATGGGAGAGCTATGTCAAAATGTGATACAAATTATCTCTATTTATACAAAATGATCTAAGACATGTTTGTCCACAAAACTTAGAGTAAAACACAAGATAAGGGGTCAACAACCCTTATATGTCCCCTTTACAAAAATAATATTATTTAATACATACTTTGCACATAAGAGAAACCCTAAAAATAAGACGTCACCCCTCTTTTAGGCAACATTTGGAACTTTTGGTCAATTCGTTGAGTTGGAGAAGGACGTGCTAGGCCTCGAAAGTCCAATATTCCTCAACCAAATCGTTTCTCCATGATCCATGGGTCTCTTCCTAAAAAAGTGCCAAATTTCCATCATCACCAACAAACCCTAGCCCTAGGGTGATGTCAAGCCCTTAAAGGGAGACATTTTGACCCTTTCAAGCAATTCGTTTGGCATGTGGGGGCTGGGTAATATCCTCCAAGGTGTCCTCTAGGCCTCCAAAGGCATTCCATCATCATCTGGAGTGTAATCCCTTAGCGTCCAACATGTCGGATTCAAGCCCCATGGAAGCCCAAGCTAGGCTTGTTCTTCCAAAACTATCCACCAACTAGGTCCTGCAAAGACAAATGGATATGCCCTCCAAGGATCTCAAGTAAAACACATCGTGATGAGTAAATAAAATCAATAAAATAGCCATCTAATCATGTACATACAAATTACCTCATCAAAATAAATAAATGCTCAAAGACCCTATGGAATTTGCCAAGTTTTATGGGAGGGTTGATAAAATGACCTATTGGGTGAATCATTCCTCAAGTTTAGGGGTGTTTCCCAAGGGGACCTCCTTCGAAGTCATGTGGATGAATTTTCATGGATGGGGGGAAATGTTTGGGCATGGGGTTCATGACATACAAGGGGTTGTAGTGTCTCATCTATGGGTGCCTTTGTAGAGGGTGTGTTGCACCTTCGTTTTCAATGCAACCTTTTTCCAAGCCCATTTGTTTCCTTTTATTCTTTTAAGATGTTTCCAGGTTGAAGCCAAGGTGGGGCTTCTACCTAAGCATGAAAAATTGTGCCCAACTTGACTCTACCTTGGTCACATTATGCTTCCCCAAGTTGAAAACATGTGTGGGGATCTATATAAGCATTAAAAACAGTGCCCACACATGCTCCACCTTGGTTGGAGTTTTGTATTAGTTATTTTTCACAGGTGCCATCAGTTTCTTATGAGAAACATTTAAATGTTCCCAGGATCCTTGGGTGAGCATGTATAAGGGTAATTATGTCCTTTTATCTTTTTTCAGCTACAAGCCTCTGGGCCTTCAGCCCCTTCTTCTCATGAAATGAGGGACAACCCCTTCTTGCGTCAGTACACCCAAAAATCCCAAAAGGTAAGGAGATGAGGGGATGAAGTGTGGAAAGTGACAAGTATGGTTGGGAATGGCACGATGAATCATCAAGAGGACCTCCCAGTAGAAAACCTATCCCTAAGGGTGACCCACTTTCTAGGGCGCAATGTCAACCACCAAAGTAAAACAGGGAAAATAGTATAATGTCCAAGAAAATGTTACATAATTAAAAGAAGTAGTAGATGCAACAAACTCAAATGCCTCAAATATTGAAATGATCCTCACCATAATACCTGGATTGTACCTCTTGCAGAAAGACCCAATGTCTTCCGAAAGCCAGCTGATGTGGTGGATACCATTGTGATGAGCCTGGAGCTATGGTGGTGGAGCAGGTCTCCATCTGTGCAAGTGAACATTGTTGGTCAGGATGTCTCTCGGTACTCCATGTATGCAACTTGAAGGCCTCAAGACATCATCTCCTTAGTTATCCCTAGGATTTGGGGATAACATATGGCTCCTACTTGGGGACATGTACTCGTTGTAGAGTGCATGAGAACCACAACATCTGTTGGTGGACCTATGCCTACACTAAAACATAACACTATAAAATCTAGGGTGGTTCTATCACCCTTCGTCCATATACATCAAAACCAAAAATAAATCCTCATCTAGAAAAGAAATTTTTTACCATTTTTTAAAATATTTCTAATCTAAGCATGAAATCATTATGCAAGTAGAAAAAAATGAAATGTGAACTGCAACTAAACTACCATGAGAAATCAAGATGAAAATGCAAGGAAATCAATATGACCTAACTACTTACTTGGGGTATGGGCCCTGATGAAGTCAAGTGCCCTGAATGTAGGGCCTTAGAAGAGATCCATCAACTAGTAATGTAATCTTTCTCTCATCCAAAGCTATCAAGTGATAATTCTCTTTCTTGAACTTCTTCTTGATGATGTAAGGGCCAAGCCAAGTGCTATCATCCTTTTGGTCATATTTAGGGTTTCCCTTCCTCTTGTCTCACATGAATGCAATAATTCCTTCACTATAGTTGATGTAAGATATATTCTCGATGTAAGGATATAAAGGAGTTCCTGTGTTGACTTCTTTTCTAATGCATTCTTCAAGTTCTTTTTCCTTATTATATTCTTTCTTCAATATTTGGATAGACCCTGGCTCCTTCCCTTGGAACTTCTCAATCTTTTATTTGTACTCATATATCCTTGGGAGTATCATGTTTATGCAGTCCTCCTGCATGAAAGGTAAATCTTGTGGATCATACTCAATGGTATTTGGAACCTCATTGAACTCACACTCACTTGTATAATTAGGGTCGTTGGGGTCCATCACATGTTTCTTGATCCACTCTTGACTAGATAATATCTCAAAGGTTCCATCCCCCATGGGAATGTGTGCATGGGTAAGATTCATTTTAAGGAAACCTCCAAGAGAAGCATACCAACTCCTTGATAAGACAATCCCCCAAGCATTTGGGACATCAATCACTACTATGTTCATAAGGAGGTTGATATCCATAAAATCAATCATGAAGACTTCAAAATTCTCACACATTCCATAAATCTTGACCCTATTAGAATCAATGCCACGCACATTTCCATATGGTCGGGTCATCTTTAACCCAAGTTGTTTCATCACCTTTAAAGACATGACATTTTCCGAGGCCCTAGATTCCAACATACAATTGTTTAAGCGGAGGTCGTTCATGCCGAAAGAAAGATAAAAGGGAGGGTTACTATACCTTTGTCGATCAAGATACATGGTGTTCAAAATGATTGGAGGGTCCTCCTCCTCGGTTGGTACCTGTAATAGTTTCAATATTTCCCTCCTCACAAAAGGAATATTTTACATGTTTTCTATAAGGCCCATCATATTCAACTTCCCAAACATGGATGCAACATCTATGTTCAACTGAATCTCATCTTCTCTTGGAATTGGATTTGGAAACAAATCATGTACTAGAGGTGGAAGTGGTGGGACCACCTTTGTTGTAGATGTTGGAGGAGCGGTTTCCCTTGGTTGAGGTAAAGTGGAGGGTTTTGATGAAGAGATTGAAGCCTTATTTATTCTAGTGTATGCCAAAAACTCCCTCTTCCTATATTTCTTTCTCTGATCGTCTCTCAACTGATTTAACACCCATAGTTTCCCCTATCTTTCCCCTATCTTCTGGCCTCATCAATTTGTTCTTATGTGACCTATTTCTCTTGGAAGTTACAGATCATATCCATGCAATTCATACTTTCAAGAGAGTTTTCATCTTGTCGAGGACATACATCCTCTCAGTGAGGTTCTTGACATGGAGAACACCACGATGTATAGTCTATGTTAACCATTCCAACTAGGTTCAACGTATCAGGGGCCTTTGCCTCTTGTTTAGGCATTGGTTTCCAACTTGTGGTATCTCTGTACTGTCTAGAAAACTAAGGTCTGGAGGCAAATTAATTTATTTCCACAGTGGGTAATCATCCCATGATTTGATTTTGTGCCTGGACAAACTGAGTACTCATCTGATATATATTCTAAGTCAAGAGGGAAATTGGATCAGAAGCACTGCTATTGGAAACCTTAGTCTTTGTCTCTTCCTTTGCATGAGGATACTGAAAAGGATCAATCTTGGAGTCAAGGAGATTCTATTCAATCTCTGCAATGTACTCATTGGCTTGTGCCAAGGTGGTGGGCTTCTTGCCCTTCAGAATGAAATGGAAATTCCCATCAAATGCATTCATGTAAAGGAGATGAAAAACTACATCTGTAGGGAATAGATCTGTTGGGATTTCACTGTACAACTTGTCAAACTTGTTGTCAAATTCACTCACTCTCTCATTCTCCTTCTTCTTAATCTGATTGAATTTTGATAGAAGCATTTCATTGTCTTTCTTTGATGTCCATATTTTTTTGAACAACTTAGCGAAGTCTTCATAAGATGGGATGTGATTATCAGGTAAGCCTCCAAACCACCTCTGAGCATATTCGATTAATGAAGAGGCTAGTAACTTCATTGCCACATCCTCATGTTCCACTTCTGCATTTTCCATGTCTCGACTCATGGAATAGAGATGATCATCAATAGTGACAACGTTATTTCCTGGAAACTTTAGAAACCACTTATTAGACTCTTTTGACATGGTAATGGGATATCCAGGAATGGTGGCCATGTTTAAGGGTTTGTAGAGATATTTTTACCAAGGGTGAGCCATTGGAGTAATGGTAAGGGTACCTTGGAAAAGGGTTTTGACAACATGATACTTGAGAGGAGGCCTTCTTCGGTAAACCTTAGAAGGTTTCAATACCCTTGGGGGGAAATTATTAAGGGAAGATGGATTTTGGTAAGGTGGAGTTGTTAGATGAGATTTAAGAAGGGCTCATCAAAGGTGGAAGGGGAAATTCCTTCAAGTGGAGTCAAAAGTGGAAGGGGAATGTCCTTCCAAAATGTCGCTAGGGCACGAAAGAGGATTCAAAATCCTCCTCGAAAATGACGCCAAAATGTTATTGCACAAGTTGTAGGTTGGGAAAATCCCAACCCAATCTACAAAAATGGGACAACTGTGAGAGTATCTACCCATTGTCACCTTAGAAAGACACTCCCCTCACTTTAGTGATGATGAAAAATCACCAATAGAGGGGAATATCGATTGACCCTAGGGGGAAATGATATGGAAAGTGAGATGCTGAGATTAATTAACCTATAGGTAAAGTTACTAATTGGAGGAATGATTTGATGGCACGTCTTGGGAGTGGTTTAAGGTTACCAAGTCCTTGGGTACCTGCTGAAAGTGTGTGTACCTGCCCGAGACACAAGAAAATCCAATTGTAAGAGATATGTGTTAGGTGGACAAGCAAGTTAAGTTTTTTGTCCCTAATTGCATAAATAAACAAAAATATATATCAATGAACAAATGATTATTAGAGCTTCTAAATAAGTTCCAAAATCCAAGATAATGATACAAGAGCTAAGTTAGATATGACTAGTACAACTCAAGATTGAAAGAACAAGACTTTAACACAAATGTAAGGATTTTATAAACAATTGTTCCAAAGATACTTTATCAGCCTTATGGATGTAGCAATCAAGTTTTTACATCATAAAAATCAGCCGCAAAAAATCACAAGTAATCCACCCAAAATATGTGTCGTGACTAGTAGATTATAAGGGTAGATTATTAGCAACTTCTGACGGTTGAAATGTAAGTTATAAGTAAGCAAAGAATGATTTTTCTGTAGCCCTAATGGATGTAGATTTTAATTATTTAAATCTCTAAGAATACCAAGCCAATCAAGATGCCCTAGTGGTCTTGAAAATCTGTTAACATTCATAATTAATTCCAACTTGAAAAAAAATTATATCCCACCAAAACACGTTTACCAAGGCAAACAATTTATTTATCCAATGCAAAAAATCAGATAGTGCCTTTAAAATATGGGTGAATGGAGTATTTAAGTACAATTTAGACCAAAAAAATCCGTAGGGGTGTAAATCCTCTTACTCCCTAGGGCATGCCAATCAAACTAGGGAAAATCTAGGAGGGTGTACACAATCATACTTCTCCTAGAAACCCTTACAAAAAATGACTTATAAGCTTATAAAATAATATGAAGCTTAATGGAGGGTGTAGACAACATACTCCTCCTAGGGTTTCAATCAACAATGACCAATAATAATCAATAAATAACTAACAAATACATATTTTCCTTACCAATTCCAAGAGAGAGAGAGAGAGAGAGAGAGAGAGAGAGAGAGATCAAACCCTAGTTCACCAAGAAAATTTCCATCCAAGAGCAAGAACATAATCCTTCAAGAGGTGAAAACCACTTTAGTTCATCCATTCAACAAGAGATACACCAAAAATCATTTGCAAGAGAGAGAGATATACTAAAAATGATCAAGTATAGCGAAACTTTCAGCCAATATGTCTTCTCACAATGGGAGAGCTATGCAAAAATGAGATACAAATGATGTCTATTTATACAAAATTATCTAAGACATGTTTGTCCACAAAAATTAGGGTAAAACAAAATATAAGGGGTCAAAAACCCTTATCTTTCCCTTTTACAAAAATAATATTATTTAATACATACTTTTCACATAAGAGAAACCCTGAAAGGAAGACGTCACCCCTCTTTTAGGCAACGTTTGACACTTTTGGTCAAGTTGTTGAGTTGGAAAAGGGAGTGATAGGCCTCCAAAGGCCGATAGTCTTCAACCAAATAATTTCTCCATGATCCATGGGCCTCTTCCTCAAAACTTTCCAAATGTGCATCATCACCACCAAATCCTAGCCCTAGGGTGATGTCAATCCCTTAAAGGGTGACGTTTTGACCCTTTCAAGCAAGTCGATTTGCATGTAGGGGTTGAGTAATATCCTACAAGGTGTTCTCTAGGCCTCCAAAGGCATTTCATCACAATCCAGAGTGTGTGACCTTGCCATCCAACCTTTCGGCTTCAAGCCCCATGGAAGCCCAAGCTAGGCTTGTTCTTGCAAAATGTTCCACCAGCTAGGTCCCACAAAGACTAATTCAAATGCATCATGATGAGTAAATCAAATCAATAAAAGATCCATCTAAGCATGTACATCCAAAATACCTCATAAAAATAAACAAATTCTCAAAGACCCTCTGCAATTTGTCAAGTTTAGGTATGGGAGAGTTGATAGAATGACCTATTGGGTGAATCGTTCCTCAAGTTTAGGGGTGTTTCCCAAGGGGAACTCCTTCTAAGTCATGTGTATGAGGTGTCATGGATGGGGGAAAACATTTGGGCATTGGGTTCATGACATACAAGGGGTTGTAGTGTCTCATCTATGGGTGCCTTTGTAGAGGGTGTGTTGCACCTTCGTTTTCAATGCAGCCTTTTTCCAAGCCCATTTATTTCCTTTTATTCTCTTAAGATGTTTCCAGGTTGAGGACAAGGTGGGGCTTCTACCTAAGCATGAAATTTTTTTCCCACCTTGAATCTACCCTGGTCACATTATGCTTCCCCAAGTTGAAAACATGTGTGGGGCTTATACCTAAACATTAAAAATAGTTCCCACGCATGCTCCACCTTGGTTGTCATTTTGTATTAGTTATTTTTCATAGGTCCCATCAGTTTATTATGAGAGACATTTCAATGTCCTCGAGATCCCTAAGAAAGAATTTAGAAGGTTAATGATTATATTTTATCCTTTTCTAGCTACAATCCTCTGGGCCTTCAACCCCTTCTTCCCATGAAATGAGGGACAGCCCCTTCTTGGGTCAGTACACCGAAAAATCCCAAAAGGTAAGGAGATGAGGGGATGAAGTGTGAAAAGTGACAAGTATGGTCAGAAATTGAACAATGACTCATCAAGAGGACCTCCCAGTATCAAACCTATCCCTAAGGGTGATCCACTTTCTAGGGCACAATGTCAATCACCAAACTAAAATAGGGAAAATAACATAATTTCCAAGCAAACATTACATAATCAAAAGAAGTAATAGGTGCAACAAACTCAAATGCCTCAAATATTGAAATGACACTCACCATAATTCCTAGCTTGTACCTCATGGAGAAAGACCCAATGTCTTTCGGAAACCAATTGATGTGGTGGATGCCGTCATGATGAACTTGGAGTTGTGGTGGTGGAGCAGGTCTCCATCTGTGCAAATGGAAACAACTAGTCAGGTTGTCTCTTAGTACTCCATGTATGCAACTTGAGGGCCTCAAGACATCATCTCCTTATTTATCCCTAATATTTGGGGATAACATAACCACTTCTGAGACTCTTTCCCAAGCTATCTTCCACCTAGAATCTTGACCTATAGGGGCATCACTTCCTCTTTTCACTCTTTGTCCAAATCCCCCAAGGGTCACCCAAGAATCCCCCCTTGTGTTAAATTCTTCCTTCACTAAAGGGAGGGGATCGTTTATCTAAGGTGACAGTGGGTAAAATCTCCCACTGTTATCACCATCCAGTAGGTTGGGTCGGTATTTTCCCAACCTACAGTTTGCGTGATAAAATGTTTGCACTGTTGTCGGGGATTATTTTTAATCCTATTTTGTGCCCTAACGACACTTTTGCAAGCTACCATACCAAATAATTTTACCCCTAGATTTCCTGGTGACTCCACTTGAAGGATGTTCCCATTCCAACTTTGATGATATATTCTTGAAGCTCATCTGGCAACTCCACCTTCCCAGAATCTGTCTTCCCTCAATACTTTTCTCTGAGGGACATTCAAGCCTTATAAGGTTTAGAGAAGAAGGCATCCTCTCAAGTCTCTTGTTTTCAAGAGCCTTTCCCAAGGTACTCTTCCCCTTGCTCCAATGGAACACCCTTGGGAAAAATATCTCTACAAAACCTTAAACATGGTCACCATTCCTGGATATCCCAATACCATGCCAAAAGAGTCTCATAAATGGTTTCCAAAGTTTCCAAGAAACAATGTGATAACTGCTGATGGTCATCTCTATGCCATGGGATGAGACATGGAAAATGCAGAAGAGTAGGTTGGGAAAATACCGACCCAACCTACTGGATGGTGATATATATTTATGAAGACTTTTCCAAGTTATTCAAGAAGAGATGGACAATGAAGAAAGACAATGAAATACTTGTATCCCAGTTCAATCAGATAAAGAAGAAGGAGAATGAGACAATGAGTGAATTTTACAACAGTTTAGACAAGTTGTACGGTTAAATCCCGACACATCTATGCCCTACATATTCAACTATTCATCTCCTTTACATGAATTCTTTCGATGGAAAATTTTGTTTCATCCTGAAGGACAAAAATCCCACCGTCTATCACAAAACAAAGAGTATAGTGTATAAATTGAAGAGAACCTTCTTGACTTGAAGGTTGATCCTTTTCAGTATCCTCATGCCAAGGTGGAGACAAAGACTAAATATTCCAGTAGCAGTACTCTAGATCCAATTTCTTTCTTGACTCAGAAGATAGATCAGATGATTACTCAATTTGTCCAAGCTCATAATCATAGTGTTGTGTATGTTTCGTCACTTGGGTGAGAAAAACAAGGGCACTTGCAAGTCTAGTTGGGACTTATAGACAAGACAGAGGTTAGTGCATGAGTTAAACAATCCAAGCACGTGAAATAAACAAATAAACAAACTAAAAAAAACTAAGGAAATAAAACAAGAGTGCATAAGAAACTTTGAACCAAAAAAAGTCAACCAACTGACCAAGATTATGCCACCAATGGATAACTATATTAGTTGGAAAAACACCGTAGAGAAAGGAGGACTTATGAATCCCCTCTTCCTCCTTGGGAGGGCTCTTGATTTCCCTAATGGAGAGATCTTCTTACAATGGTAAACAAGAAATCAAATGATGAAGAAATCAAAGCCTATTCCCTCAAGAGGTGAGTGGAATGGCCTATTGGAATGTTTCTAGAATGATCCAAGGAGAAAAGAGGTTTCTCAAGGGAGGATTGAGGAAACATAACAATAATATGGAAATCTTAAATTCTTAGTGCACCAATGGCATCCATTTATAACATGTCTTCAAGAAAATATTCAACTGGTTCTTGTTGTGAACAAGGGGCCCTTTAGGGCACCCTTTGGTCCTTGACTAGCCCCCCATTCAGATTCAGCTCAGATTTGAGGGTCAAATCAAGTTGGGAGCTAGTCCAGAAGTGGTTGAGGGGATGAAAAGAACCATAAATGTGTTGTTCACAGGAGTGCGAGGCTTTTATCGTACACAGTCATGCGTATGGTGCATTGTGTGCTCTACATGCTTCTTTGGCCCGCGCACTGTGCACACGCTTCATTTAGGTAGTTAGCACATGTCAATTTTTTCCCAATTGTATGGTTTTTTCCTCTTGGAAATGAATTTTGGTACTTCAGGTGAACTAATAGGTGTTTGGAACTCATGTATTTCTGTAATCATTTGTGTGCAATGTTGCGGACGAAATTTCAGTGATAACAGATGTTCCCTGATGTGTGAGGTTAGGAGCATATGTATAGCTGAAATACATCAATGTTTCTTCTACTGAGAGTACCATTGTAATGAAGAGTGTTGATAAGAACTGCAAGAGAGATATTTTCGAAGGGAGAGGGGAAACTGTGGGACCCAAATCTGTCTCTAGGGAGAGAAAATAAAATCTGTATACAAACAAGGAGGGCATGCCCCATGCTCGTGTCATGTAACTAAAAAATGTAAGACAGTAAATGAAGTTGTATCCTAATGTAGATAACTGCAGTGCCCTCCGGGGCGGTTTGATAATGGCACATGACAATTCTGATGGTGAACATACTCTGAAAAGAGGCAAGGATGCCTATAAGAAGTGTTGATGACTCGTAGGCATTGATGGCCTAACAAATTCAGAGGTTTTCGGTTGGTATAAAACAACTGCAATAGTCGCATAGTAAGACCCATCGTAACATGAGATTTTGCTGAAATCGAATGTTATGGGGGCCAACAGCATCAGAGAGAAATGGTGGTTCTCTTTGTGTCATTCAAGACTCCTCATTGTAAAGGTAATGAGAGTCAATATATTGTCGCCCTTCCGGAAATTGTGTTGATGTCGACAGACAGGGAGATGTGACTCCAAGAAGCAAAGGGATTCATAAAATCCACGAGATAAGATTAGGAACTAATAGGGAACATGAACGGAGTCAAGATGCAGTGAGACTCAAGACTGCCCTTGGTTGGGGGTATGTTTGAAGGATGATTGGCAGTAACCATAAAAATATATTTAGTGTCAGGGGGACGACTAGACATGGGGTTAATTGTGCCAGAGGTGTGACAAAGTGGACAAACTCAGAGATCAAGGGTACATGTATTGTGGGATACTCGGGGTTTATGGACGGTTTTAGTTAGTGGATGCCCCAACCAAGGGCAACATGGGTTGCGTTTCCAGAAAAAGAAGTTTGTCAAGGGTGACGACAAAAAGCTAAGTAAATGCTAGAAACAAAGGATTTTTACAATTACCAAATATATAAATAAATAATAATTTGTGATGAGTGTACAGATACAGAAACAGGTGCCCAGTGCAAGGTGGCTTGGCCTCTGAGGGCGCAAGTTGAGTGGAGAACTGGTGGAGGATGGGGGGCCCATGGGTGGGTTTCTGTATGAGGTAAATGAGTGGAGGTAAATCTACAGATGGGAAAACTAAGTGTGGATGAAATAGAGGGTTAATGATACTATGGAGGTGCAGTAAAAAAAAATATGAGATAACCTGGGAGTCCATTGGGAAAGCTAGCAAAATGATGAGAAGGAGTATGTGGATTATTCTCGGAAATGCGTAAGACTATTGAGCCTCCCATCCCTAGGGGGTAAACGCAGCATGAGTGTCAAAGTACTAAGGGAAACTATGAATGGGACAACTCATGTGGGGGATAGTACTATCGGGTGACTGTACCAAAATGCATCATAGGTGATAGTACTACAGAGCTGGATGTAGGGACCCTAAAGGTGAATGTCGTAGGGTGTGACTGGTGAATGCAATTGATATTCAGAAGGAATGATTACATGTCAGTGTCAAACATATACTTGAAGGGGCTGCACTAAGTTTTCATGACCAAGTACCTGCACACATGGAAACCGAAGACCTGACGTGAACAATATCTGAAGATAAAGAACATATATCAATTATTTGATAAAATTTGAACATGAGCACACGTACTTGAATGTGGCGTGAGAAAAATGATCCTCCGTGGAAAAGTGCAAATGATCTCCCGAAGAATGTGAATGTGTATATGGTTGGATCAAGATCTCATGGATGAGAACGTATCGAAAAATGGAGGCTCTGGGCGCCTGTAACAGAGTGTGGATGTTTGGGAAAAAGGGCCTATATATGAATGGTGGGCCCACAATGCCACCTCATTTGCACTGACATTATTGGGGATATGGCGAGAGTGTTGTGAGGTGTTTTGGAAGATTATGGGAGCTTGGGGATACCGATTAGGCAGGTGAAAGACCTCTTGTGGGAGGAAAAGTGCTCAATGATGAAGCGTATTCCAAGGGAAATAAAGGGTAGTCAGTTCCTCCAAGATATCTTTGTCGCAGTGGAAAATGAGAGAATATAAAGGATCATGGTAGATGGTAGGGGGAACCATCAATGGGTATGTGTTATTGTCCTCAAGTGGTGAGAACGTAGATGTGATATTGCAACCATGTTGTGAGGGCTTGCTTGACATAAAACAAATGTCTAGACACTATGGGGGATGAACTGTGGTAGGGGGTAATATTTCTTTTGGGAAATGAACCGAAGAATTGGGAGGATTTGGGGGAATATCCTCAGACATTCTATCCATGAACCATGGAGGGGTGGGCAGTGACTCAGGTTCAGGGGAGGTGATGTGAACAGTATCTAGAGAAGGGATCAGGGGAGTTACTTGCATCACATGAGGTGATATGTTTGAATTATTTTGAATAAGGGTTACTTGACGACGTCGATATTCAATGATCAAAGGACACTGGTATGTGAAATGAGAAAGTGAGTCACAAAGAGAGTAAGGACATCTTATCTATTCAGTGACTGAGGTCGAGACATAATGGATTTCAGTGACGTGGGTACCCAAAGGTATTGGTGGAGAGGGATCCTGTTGAAATTTTTTGTGTACCTCCGCTAGCGTCTTTCGAAACCGAGGTAGCACTGGGAAATGATGAGTGTAGTGGCCATACTCCGAATAGATGGCACACGTGAATTTGGTTCACATCCCTTTACTGCCTGTAGTAGGGGACATTGTGGTAGTACTAGGTGTGCTTGGTGAAGTTGTGAACGATGGGGTTTCTCGAGGGAGTTGAATCAGATTGTGTAATTTAGGAAGAGAAGGACATATATTAGTGGGGTGTCCCTCTCTTTTGCATAGTGCGCAAGGAGGTTGAACTCAGGGAGGAAGTGGAGCGGTGGGATATTTCTTATTCCATCTGCCCCCAGTCGTAGAAGTGGTGATGGAAAGTGGCGATGAGGGTGGTGTGTCATGATTTTAGTACTGGAATCTGAATCAGGATTCCCTCTAATTGAGGAGGGAGGGATGGTTGAGGAATCATTGTGGGAGGGTGTAGATGCCATATAGAGATGGTGAGTGCCATGTTGGGAAGGGTAAGTGTCACGACTACCTAAAATGCTTGTACTTCTGGTGGGGTGTAGAAGAAGGGAATCTGAGTGATGGCTTGGGGGATTATCTCCCAAACTGGGATTTTCCCCTGGGGGAGGGGGAAATCAGGGATAAGTGGTTTAGTAGGGTTATCAGGTAATCCCTGAGGTAGAATTTCTTCAACTAGTGGAACATCAAGGTGGGGAAAGGCATCAGTGGGAGGTATGGTGTCTCTAGTGTCAGTTCCATTATAAGATATGACACACACTTGTGATAAAGGGTGTATGAGAGGTGCTTCTCCATGGTATGCCCCCAACAAGGATGGGTCCTTCAAAATTTTTGGGCCCATATCCATGAGTGGATAAGCATCGGAACTGGTGCGGATAAGAGGTAGGATGTTATCGATGTTGGCGGAGTGGTTAGGCTCATAATGTGAAACTTGGTCAATGGTGATTTTCCCGTTGTGGGGGAACATCATCATTCAAAACATAGAAGAGGATACTACCTTCATAGTGTACATGTAGCTACGTCTAAACAAGATGTTGTAATCGAGCAGGGCATCAATAACCTCAAGGTCGATAAGGATGGTTTTTCCCCCGAGTTCCACTGGGACATTTTGAAAGATCCCTTCAGGGGAGAATGGTCGACCATTGTTAGCTCTTAAAGTGATGGAGGATGGTACTAGCTTAGGGGATCCAAGTTTTTTCCATACAGTTTTGGACATGTTGCATGTGGATGCACCTTCATCAATGATACACTGATGAACCATGATGTTTTGAATATTGACTGGTATCTGGAAAGCTACCAAAGCGGGGAGATGAGGTTCCCCACTATCTAGATCAAATATGATGAGTCTAGTATCAGCTCGGTCGACTACCCCCAAGGAAGAAAGCAAGGATTTTCATTGAGTTGGATAGGTTTGGAGGACTTCCAATATAGACATGGCGGCAAGATATCGCACCAAGTCATTGACCAGACTGTAATTGTGTGTTGCTCTAGCTTGAGGGTTGTTGACATTCTGTCGTAACATAATGCGAGGGATACAAATGGAGGGTTCAGTGTTAGGGCGTGGAATCATCAAGGGTTGTCTGGCTGTAGATGGAGTTGCTTCCGCGGTGGTGGGAGTAGATTCAGAGGGTGTGATGTATTGACGACTACGCGTTTGGAGAAGAATTTATTCTTCGCTAGTGAGGAGGATACTGCGATCCACCGGATTGCTAGGGTTTTGATACTATCCCATTTGTGGTTGGACAAGATGTACCTCATGTTGGGTATTCATCACACCTTGGTGTGGAGTAGGGTTTTGAAACATGGCCGGGCATGGTTGTTGCAAATACTTTTGTGGTCCCTGTTGAGGGGCAGGCGACGCTGGAGGATGTGGTGTGTTCATGGACTCTTTCATCCGTTTGAAGTCAACAATTTGGGGGAAATGGTGAGTATAATGTCCATGCTCACCGAAAATAGCACAAGGGAATTTTGTCCAGAGGTTGTTGTTGTTGTTCCTCCCTTGGTGTTTGTTTCTATTGTCCCCTTGGGGGTTCTGGTTACCCTGATTCTGGTTGCCCCCAACATGTTGGCTTTGTTGGGGGTTATTTCCTCCTGGTCCTGGTTTATTATTGTTTCAGTTTTTTCCTTTCTTTTTGGCATTATTCGATTGATGGGCCGGATTTTTCGTATTCAACTGTTCAAAAGTATGAAATTTTTGAATGGGAGAGGGATGAAAAAAGTTAACTTTGGCGTGTGGTTTTCCATGTGGAGGAGTAACCAGTTGTGGAGGACCAGGAAATGGAAAATACGGATTGTTTTGTGGCAATGATCCATAGGGCCCATAGGAAGGCGGAGAGCTTTCACTAGTGCCTAGGTTATATGTTGAGGTAGAGGGGGAACCTGAACTTGGTTGAGAAGTCGGGCGCATGATGGGTGTCGGCAAGGGTCCACTCATGGGTGGAGGGGGAGAAACAAGATATGGTTGTTGGTAAAGGGGAGGATGGTAATAAGATGGTCCTCCACATATCAGTTGATATTGGAGTGTCCCAAACATAGGTGGTGGTTCGATGTATGGGTTGTGGTGTGTTGTGGTACCAATCAATCCATCTGCCACATGAGACATCCCAAGTTTTTCATGGCTGAATGGTACGGGTCTCGGTGCATCAAGTATTATTGTGTATAAGTAACCCAATTGAGCATAAATGAGGTCATATTGTTGATATTTGTTGATGGCTTCCTCTTCGGATTGGGGGAAGGTGGATGCCACATCTTTGGCAAGTATTGAGACGAGTGATTTTAGAAACCAATAAAGATGTTGTTCTTTGGTAGTTTTTGCTTTACATAAACTATGTTGTCACCGCCATTCATGAATGTGGTCAGCAATATGTGTAGCTGAGGTTTGTTTGCACTCAGAGAGAAGTTCTAGACCAATGTCATGACGAACTGGTAGTTGAAAGAAGGCCAAGGATTCAAAAGTCACATGGGACCCTGATTTTTCGTCCACATACCATTGGGTTGATGGACCGATGAACATGCATTGAAAAAACCTTAAGAGGATGGAGTCATCCATGATGTTGTTTGAAGAGCACCATAAGTGGAAGGTCATGACATGGTTGGCAGGATCTTCCCTCGATTTTCCTTCAAATTTGGGAATGTTTAAAGGTAGTTTGGTAGGCATATTGGGCCATGTGGAGTCATGCAATATAGGATCATTCGTGAGTTTACTCAAATCAGGAATGTTAAGGGATGCCAAATATGGCACGGGGGGTGGCGATAGAGGATTAGTTCCAACCATGGTGTGAGTAGGTAGTGGACCTAACCCTTGAGAAGGATTTGATGGGGTTGTATTTCTCCCTTGAGAAGAAGTTTTCCCCTCGCCTCCTTGTGAAGGAGATATAGTGGATGGATGGCCTTGGGAATTGGACCCAAGTAAAGTGGAACCAAGCAAAGTTGATCCCAAAATAGTGGCACTCACGGGGGTGTGAGATGGTTGAGTCGGTGAGTTGGCAAGACTAGGAAATCCTCCTAGAATAGGAGGGAGATTCTGCAAGCGTCTGGAATGACGAGGATTCTGTGGGTCCCCTATGATGTCCGACTAGCAAAGTGAATGTGTGCAAATGGCGATGAGAGCAATGAATGGACAAGAGACTTGTATAATTTGGACCTTCAAAATATAACTCACAATTGCATGTAATCACATGAGCATCATACATAAATCAACTATAAATAAACATACATGTCGGTAAGTGGATTTTTTCCACGTGGGAGAAAAAAGAAAACAAATTCTCATGTCTTACCAAGATGTATTGTCCTTCCTCTCAAAATAACTCTGGACCTTCCAAGATCACTCAATAGTGGGGTCTGAAGCCACCAAAAGAGGAACTAGTGAAGGATGAAGTAATCAATTATAATGAGGGGTAGAGGGTGCATATCCTGAAAGAGCTGGCGATATTTCCCAATAGCCACACAAAATCTGATCAAGGTGCAATTGCAGCCCACAATTGCCACATGGGTAGATGTCCTAAATTTGGTCACTAGGTAGCTCGGTCAAAGTGCGACATTTAGATTTTCGGCCTCCAAAATGGGTCATGGGATGGATCCCTTCCAAGAGTTGGGTGACTTAAGGGGGGATGCACAGAACAACTGGACCTTAGCCTTCAACCCTTCATAGGTATCTCTCTGCCTTATGGTGTAGGAACACTTGACTTGGAGGATTTAAAAGTTCCCTATTTTTCAACTTCTAATGTTTGAAAATGTGAGAACCAAATAACGGGGGGTTATTTGGATGCCTACCCCCGAGATCCTACCTAGAATAAAAACATTATTTTGGCACCTCCTGTGGAGGAAAGCTTAGTGAGTTTTTAGAAAAAAATTTAGATGTGGTGGGTTGAGAGATTGGGGGTGTGAACCAATCTCGTTTGAATTAAGTGGGCGTGGATAATTTCTTCAAGAAATAGTTGGACATTTCGGAATTCCTTTGGAAAAGACCTACTTCAACCTCCACAATTCAAGATGGAAATTATGTGAGTGAGGAGTGACTTTTTGTGTGAGCAAGTGAACAAATGTTCCAAATTTTAATAAGTTAGGTGTGAATTTGCAACATGTGGACTTCCTATTGTCCTTACAAATCTTGGTTACCTATCTTGCTAGATGTCATTGGTACAACCTTGCAGAATTTTAAAAACCCTAAAGAACTAGCATGTGGACATATGGATCCTTACCAATCCTTTAAACTCCCTAATGTTGTTTACACTAAGAAAGATTTGAAAAACTATCCTAAATTGCAAGCATGTGGTCATGTATGGGCCTGTTACTGTGATCTTTAAACTCCCCTAGTGATGTAAACTAGGAAAGTAATTTAAAGAAACTATCCTAATGTTTGCAACATGTGGGCATGTATGGGCCCTTACAAATTTAAGATGATTTCAATAAAGAAACTAAGAGGAACCCTAGGGGGGATTTGTCCTCTCCTAAATATTTTGTTAAGGGAGATGAAATGTCTCCTTAACCACCTTTCTGATTCTCAATATCACTCTATGGTGTGAGAGAAGAGCATACACAATGATTAACGTTGATTTCTACTCCCAATGCAAGTGTTTTTATATGTGATAGAAAATAATCTCAACTTAACTTTTACAAACCAAACAAGTCATCCATGTGGAAACCAAAGCAAAAGAGGAGAAATATGGTTCTTTTTACCCCCTAAGTGCCTATGTTTGACTAACCTTTCATATGGGAAATGAATCTAAGTGGAGTGCATTTACAAATTGCATGAAAGAAAGATTTTGAAGGCTAGGGGCCTTCAAATCATCACAAAAACTCTTACAATTTTGAAACTCTGGAAAGGTGTGCGGGTTACAGTTCAGACAGATGCGTAGTGGGCACACAGTGTGAAAAATGCATAGAGAACATAATACCTTTTGGCGCACAGTGCGCAAAATGCGCATAAAATAGAAATACTTTGGGCGCACAATTCATAGAGTGCGCGTCTGTGGGCTGAAATACCCGCACACGTCATGATACACATCGGGGGGGGGGGCATGATTTTGAATGAAATTATTCTCTTCCATCTCCAAACTAAGATCTTAACAGGTAAGGCTAGGCTGGTTTTGGTGCTTGCAAGGAAAATGGGTCAAAAAGAAGTGCTCTCAAAGCCCAAATAGGGAGGAAATTGATACCTTATCCCGAGTATGGTCACCAATCTATTATGTTTGTTTCGTCACTCGGGTGAGAAAAACAAGGGAACTTGCAATTCTAGTTGGCCATGCTAAACAAGACATAGGTTAGTGCATGAGTTAAAAAATCCAAGAACATGAAATAAACAAATAAAAACAACTAAAAACAACTAAGGAAATAAAACTAGAGTGCATAATAAACTTTGAACCAAAAACAATCAACCAAATGACCAAGATTATGCTACCAATGGATAACTATATTAGTTGGAAAAACACCGTAGAGAAAGGAGGACTTATGAATCCCCTCTTCCTCCTTGGGAGGGCTCTTGAGTTCCCTAATGGAGATATCTTCTTACAATGGTAAACAAGAAAGCAAATGATGAAGAAATCAAAGCCTATTCCCTCAAGAGGTGAGTGGAATGGCCTATTGGAATGTTGCTAGAATGATCCAAGGAGAAAAGAGGATTCTCAAGGGAGGATTGAGGCAGCATAACAATACCATGGAAATATTCGATTCTTAGTGCACCCATGGCCTCCATTTATAGCATATCTTCAAGAAAATATTCAACTAGTTCTTGGTGTGAAAAAGGGGCCCTTTAGGGCACCCTTTGGTCCTTGACCAACCCCCCATTCAGATTCAGCTAAGATATGAGGGTCAAATCAAGTTAGGAGTTGGTCCATAAATAGTTGAGGGGCCAACAAGAACCATAAATGCATCATTCACAGGAGTGCACAAATTTTCTCGTACATAGTCACGCATATGGTGCATTGTGCGCTCTACGGGCTTCTTTGGCCCATGCACTGTGCGCGCGCTTCCTTTAGTGAGTCAATGCATGTCAATTTTTGCCCAATTTTATAGTTTTTTCCTCTTGGAAATGCATTTTGGTGTTGCAGGTGAACTAATAGGTGTTTGTCACTGATGTATTTATGTAATCATTTGTGTGCAATGTTGCAGATGAAATTTCAGTGATAACACAGATCATGGGTTGATTAAACACTGTGGAAAGGAATCAATCTTCCCCCAGAAATCAGTTTTCTAGACAACAGAGAGATGCCACAGGTTGGAAGCCAAGGCCTCAACAAGAGGAAAAGGCTCTCGACACATTAAACCTGGTTGGAATGGTCAACACAGAAGAAACACCATGGTGTTCTCCATGTCAAGAACCTCACCGAGAGGATGAATGTCCCCGACAAGATGAAGACTTCATGATAGTATGAACTTCATGGATATGATCTACAACTTCCAAGAGGAAGAAGTCACACTGGAACAAATTGATGAGTCCAAAATAAAAGGGGCAAGAGAGGGACGAATCTGGGTGTTAAATCAGTTGAAAGATGATCAAATAAAGGAATTAAGGAAGATAGAATTTGTGGCATACACTAGAAGAAATAAGGCTTCAGTTCCGCCATCAAAACCTTCTACTCTACCTTAGTCGGAAGCAATCGCTCCTCCCCCATATACAGAGAAGATGGTTCTGCTACTTCCACATCCAGTACATGAGTTACTTCCAAAACCAACTCTCATAGAAGACAAGATTCAATTGAACATAGACGTTGCAGCCATGTTTGTGAAGTTGAATATGATGGTCCCTATAACATAGATGTGCAAAATTACTTTTGTGAGGAGGAAAATCTTGAGGTTATTATAGATATCAATTGAGAAGGATGACCCTATAATCATCTTGAACACCATGTATCTTTATCGACAAAGGGACAATAACCCTCCCTTCTATATTTCTTTGGGCATGAACGACCTCTGCTTAAAAAATTGTATGTTGGACTCTGGGGCCTCACCAAATGTCCTGTCGTTGAAGGTGATTGAGAAACTTGGATTAAATATGACCTGAACATATGGGAATGTTTGTGGAATTGATTCTAAGAGGGTCAAGGTTTATGGACTATGTGAGAATGTTGAAGTCTTCCTGATTAATTTTTTGTATATCAGCCTCCTTATAAACATAGTAGTGAATGATGTTTCAGATGCTTGGGGGATGCTATTATAAAGGAGTTGGTATTCTTCCCTTGGAGGTTTTATTAGCATGGATATTAACCATTCACACATTCCCATGGGGGATGGAACCTTTGAAATTTTATATAGTTGAGAGCAGCCTGACAAGCATGTTGTGGACCCCAACGATCCTAATTACACAAGTGAGTGTGAGTTCAATGAGGTTCCAGATACCATTGAGTATGATACATGAGACTTACCTTTCATGCAAGAGGAATACAAAGATACACTACTCCCAAGGATAGATGAGTACAAAGAAAATCTTGCGAAGTTCCAAGGGAAAGAACCAGGGTCCATCCAGATATTGAAGCAAGAATATAATGAAAGCAAAGAACATGACAAAGCCATCAAAAATGAAATCAATACATGACCTCCTTCCTAACCTTACATCGATAATATACCTTACATAAACCACAGTGAAGGAAGTCTTTCATTCATGTGGGACAAGAGGAAGGGAAAGCCTAAATACGACTAGAAGGATGTCAACACTTGGCTTGGCCCTTACATTATCAAGAAAAAGTATGAGAAAGAGAAGTACTACTTGAAAAACTTGGATGTGAGAAAGATGTCATTACCAGTGGATGGGTCTCTTCTTCGACCCTACATTCAGGGCACTTGACTTCTTCAGGGCCCAGGCCCCAGGTAAGTAGGTAGGTCATCTTTCTTTCCTTTCATTTGCATCTTTATTGCTCATGGTAGTTTAGCTGCATTTAATTTTTCATTTTTCTCTACTTGCGTATTGCTTTCATCATATTACATGTTTAGTTTAGAAATTTTTGAATTTTTTTTTTTTTCTTTCTAGATTAGTTTTCAGTTTTGGTTTTGATATATATGGATAAAGGGTGGTAGAACCACCCTAGATTTTATAGTTTTATGTTTTTGTGTAAGAAAAAGTCCACCAAGAGATGTTGTGGTTCTCATGCACTCTACGGTTAGTACATGTCCCCAATTAGGATCCATATGTTATCCCCAACTCTTAGGGATAACTAAGGAGATGATGCCTCGAGGCCATCGGGTTGCAGTCATGGAGTACCGAGAGACAGCTTGACTAGCAGTGTCCACTTGCATAGACAAAGAACCACCTAGCCACCACAGGTCCAGGTTCATCAGAACGATATCCACCACATCAAATAACTTCCAAAAGACATTAGGTCTTTCTCCATGAGGCACAATCCAGGTATCATGGTGAGTGTCATTTCAATATTTGAGGTATTTAAGTTTTTTTCATTTAAAATTGCTTTTGATTATCTAACGTTTGCTTGGAAATTATGTTCTTTTCCTTGTTTCACTTTGGTGGTTGACATTGCACCCTAGTAAGTGGACCACCCTTAGGGATATGTTTTCTACTGGGAGTTCCTCTTGATGAGTCATCATGCCATTCCCGACCATACTTGTCACTTTCCACACTCCATCCCATCATCTCCTTACCTTTTGGGATTTTCAGGTGTACTGGCCCAAGAAGGGATTGTCCCTCATTTCATGGGAAGAAGGGGATGAAGGCCCAGAGGCTTATAGTTGGAAAAAGATAAAATCCAATCATGAACCTTTAATATGATCGCCCAGGGATCCTGAGGAAAATGAAATGTCTCTTGTAAGAAACTGATGGGACCCATAAAATGATTAATACAAAATGCCAACAAAGGTAGAGCATGTGTGGGCACTATTTTTCATGCTTAGGTAGAATCCCCACACATGAATTCAACTTGGGGAAGCATGATGTGACCAATGTAGAGTCAAGGTGGGCACTAATTTTCATGCTTAGGTAGAATCCCTACCTTAGCTTCAACTTGGAAACATCTTAAAAAGACAAAAGGAAATAAATGGGCTTGGAAAAAGGTTGCATTGAAAACGAAGGTGCATCACACCCTCTATAAAGGCACCCATGAATGAGATACTATAGTCCCTTGCATGTCATGAACCCCATGCCCAAGAGTCTTTCACCTATCCATGTCACTTTGTCCACATGTATTAGAGAGGGGTAGACTTGGGAAACACTCCTAAACTTGAGGTATGATTCACCTAATAGGTCGCTTTGTCAACCCTCCCATACCTAAACTTAGCACATTGCATGGGGTCTTTGAGCACTTGTTTATTTATATGAGGTAGTTTGGATGTACATGGTTACATAGCTATTTTATTGATTTGATTTACTCATCATGATGAATTTGAATTGAGATCCTTGGAGGGCGCATCCATTGTCTTTGCAGGACCTAGTTGGTGGATAGATTTAGAAGAACAAGCCTAGCTTGGGCTTCCTTGGGGGTTGAAGTATGCAGGTTGGATACCATGGCCCACACACTGGACGAAGATGTTATCCTTTGGATTCCTGAGGAGATACCATGGAGGACATAACCCATCCCTTATCCAGCCCAACGGTTTTCTCTTGAGGCTAAAACGTCACTTTTGAGGAGGATGATATCACCCTAGGGATAGGGTTGTGGTGGTGGTGTTGTTGCTTCTTGACACTTGACACGTTTTGATGGAAGATGTTTTGACTTGGAGGAGAAATTCCTAGAGCATGAGAGGGAGTCCTTATAAGGCCCAATGAATCCCCCTTTCCACTTCAATGACTTGAAAAAGTGCCAAAACGTCACCCTAGAAGAGGGATGATGTCACATTAGGGTTTATATTGTGCATTTTTAAAGTTAAATTGAATTTTATAATGTAAAGGGGAAAAGTAAGGGTTGTTTCCCCCTTACTTTGTGTTTTACCCTAAATTAAGTGGACAAACAATTTTAGTAGGATTTGTATATATAAAGATAATTTCTATTTCATTTTACATCATAGCTCTCCCATTGTGAGAAGACTAGTGGCTGAAATTTGCACCCTACTTGGGAATTTTGGTATCTCTCTCTTGTGCAAATGATTTTTGGTGATTATATCTTGGTGAATGATTGATCTAAGGTGGCACACACCTCTTGGATACCTCTTCTCTTTCTTATGAATGGTAATTTTCTTAGTGAACTAGGGTTTTTTTTTGCATCTCTCTTGGAATTGGTAAGGAAAATCTGCAATTGTTAATTCGTCTTGCTTGTTTCATGGTTATTGTTGGTTGAAACCCTAGGAGGAGTATAAGTGCATACAACCTCCATTAAGCTTCATTTCATTTGCTAGTTTACAAGTATTTTATTACAAGGTTTATAGGAGGATTACAAGGGTGTACGCCCTCCTTGATTTACCTTAGTTTGATTTGTATACCGTAGGGAGTAAGAGGGTTTACACCCCTAGGGATTTTGTTGATCTAACTCATGATTTTCAAGACTCCATTCACCCAAATTTTAAAGGCTCTAATCTGAAGGTTGCATTGGAGAAATAAATTGTTTTCTTTGGTAAACATGATTTAGTGATATATTGATAATGTTCAAGTTGGAGTTTATTGTTGATGCTTTGAGGTTGCTTTGAGGTTGCTAAAGCTTCTAGGGCGTCTTGGTCTACTTAGTTTTCTTGGAGCTATATCTAAACAAAAGCTACAACCATTAGGGTTGGGACAAATCACTCTCTTTTTTATTCATAACTTACATTTCAACCATCAAAGTTTGCTAGCAAGCTGCCATAATAATATACTAGTCTCAACGCATTTTTTGGGTTGTTTACTTGTACTTTTTGTGCGTTGAAAACATTTGTTGTAGAAATATTTTTCTACAGACATAAGGCTGATAATATATCTCTGCAATACTTGTTTATAATAGACTTGTTTTGTTGATAAAGTCTTATTCTTTCATACTTGAGTTATACTAGTAATTGCTATATCATCTCTTGCATTATTTACTTGACTTTTAACAAAAAGAAGAACTTGTTTTTCCATTGGATTGTTTATCTTGTATATTGTCCTTTCTTATGTCTCGGGTAGGTACAAACATTTTTTGCAGGTACACATTTTTCTTGGAAATTATTAACCACTTCTAAGACTCTTTCCCAAGCTATATTCCACCTAGCATCTTGACCTATAGGGGAATCAATTCCATCTTTTCACTTTTCATCCAAATCTCCTTAGGGTCACCTAGGACTCCCCCCTTGTGTTAGATTCTTCCTTCACTAAAAGGAGGGGAGGGTCTATCTGAGGTGATAGTGGGTAAACTCTCCCACCATTATCACCATCCAGTGGGTTGGGTCGGGATTTTCCCAACCTACAGTTTGTGTGATAACATGTCTAACTCTCACATCCAAAACTCCATTTACCCAATATATTAAAGCTAGTAATCTTAAATTTGCATTGGAGAAATAAAATTGCTTGCAATGTGTAACACAATTTTACGAGATTTTCAAATTGTTTGAAGTGGAATCAATTCTATGCTCTACTAGCTTGCTTGAGACATTAGAGTGTCCTATTTGGCCAATGATATCTTATTTTTGTTATAACATTAAGGCTACAAACATTATGGCTGCGACAAATTGCTCTCAAACTTTTAGTTTTGCTCTCTTTTCAACAGTCAAAATTTGCTAGAAAGTTGCCATAATAATCTACTTGTCATTTAGCATCTTTTGGGTGGTTTACTTGTAATTTTTGGTGGTTGGAATTTTCCGTTGTAGAAATATTTTTCTACAGCCATAATACTATTATAATATCTCTGCAATAACATCTTTGAACAGCTCTATATTGTTGCTAAAGTCTTGCTCTATCTTACTTGAGTTATACTAGTCATTACTAGCTTGTCTCTTGCATCTTTAACTAGAATTTCAATGACTTATTTAGCAGCTTTGATTATCATTTACTGACTGATTTGTATCATTGTTTATTGCTGCTATATAGGACAACAAGCTTCACTTTATTTTCCATTGGATATCTTGGCTTGTATATTTGTATTTTCTTGTGTCTTGGGTAGGTACAACTATCTTCCACAAGTACTCAAGCACTTGGAAACCATTGAACATCTCCAAGACTCATTTCCAAGCCACTTTCCACTTAGTAGTTTGACCTATATGGGAATCATCTTCCATAACCTCACTTTTCATCTCATTTCCCCCTAGGGTCACCTGGGATTCCCCCCTTGTGTAGGATTTCTCCTTCACTAAAGCGATGGGAGGGTTTGTCTAAGGTGACGGTAGGTAGAATCTCCCATAATTCTTGCCATTTTGTGGATTGGGTCGGTCTTTCCTGACCTACAATTTGTGCGATAACATTTTGGCGTCGTTTCTGGGGAGGATTTTGAATCCTCTTTCGTGCCCAAATGACACTTTGGAAAGCTTCCATCCCAAAGCCTTTACCCCGATCTTGCCTAGCGACTCCATTTGAGGGAATTTCCCTTATGATTTTCAATGAGAATTAGTTTTATTTGGCAACTCCAATGAAGTGATATCCCAAGTGATGGAAACATGGCTTTGTGGCACTTTCATGAATCATACAAGGCCTTGGATGTAAAAATTATTGACGGGTATCTGAACAAGAGCCCGATAAACCATTTGGATGACATCCTCAACTTCGATGGTAACCCATGTTCGGTTGTAGCACACATTGTTGAGTTTACCAGATGCATCTATTATGAAAATGTACAACATGACGATGTATGCCTATGGTTTCTTTTGTTGTCATTGGGGAGTGAATAAAAGGATTGGATCAAGCACTCTTGCAAGATGAGAAGTATATCTTCTTTAATGATCCTCATTGGAGAGTTGTTTAAACGTTGGGGACCGAAAGCTCAAAGTCTTGAAGAAACAGTTCAAGAGTTGGAGGATGTTTTTTGAAGAGAAGGTTTTGACCTTGATCCTATCGAAGGTTTAAGAGAAATGATTCTTCTTGATTTTGTTGAAACAACATCTGAAAGACAAGAAGTTGATGACAATAATGAGGAGAGTTTTGAGTTCCTCAAGGAAAGCATAAATGAAGACTGCACATTTTGTGAAGAACTAATAGAACTTTGCCCCAACAAATAATTTCTGGTCAAGTTTTGTGAATAGAGAGAAGAAGAATATTACGATATCCTCCCAAATTATGAGGAAAATCCTACCCTAAACTCAACATGGGAGGTTTCCATTGCATATTATGGAGTAAAATCAATGTACGAAACTGTGACCGAGAAGTATGGGTACCAGAAAAACTTCCCAAACAATGATGAATCACTCTTCATGCCCAAAGAAGTCTGCAAAATTGTTAGAGATCAAGATCAGGATGGTGAATTCTTTGATTCTATTGAACATGACAAAGACTTGATTAAATAATATATCCATGAAGAAATTTGTCGAGAAAAAGAAGACCTTGATGAAATGCAACATCCAAATGAGAAGAAGGAGACATTGGTATCCGTGCTCCCTCTTGATGAAGATGAAGTCGTTCAACGTTGCTTTCCTCCTGCACATGAAGATGAAGAAGTGATTAGTCCCACTGATGCAAATTATTTTTTGAAGGACCTCTCCGACATGGTTGATATACACATTGATGATTTCATACAGGTTGGGAGACGTAGATGGGATGTAGGTTGATTCATTATTAATAGAGATCCCATTTACGACATTGAAGGTAGATCTCAAGAAAAAAGGGTTGAGTGGTCATCTTCAGAGGATTGGTCGTCATGCGTATATGATTAAGATGTTTGGCAACCCGATGATGATATGGTTACAAACTTATTCTGCCCATTTGAAGATAAATTGTCGCAATATGCTCATGATGATTCTCAGCCATCCCTTGAGAGTTGTGATGAGTATCCTTTCGGTGACCCAGGCTTGTTCTATGAAGATTGCCAACCACCATTTTGCTCAGAATTTGATAGACACCAGGTTGTGGCTAGCCCAGAGCAGTCTAAGGCTCATGCTACCAAACAAAAGTGTTTTCATATTAAGATTTTTGGCAGGGATTTGTAGATAAAGAAGCGACATTTTTTAAGTCCAGGAGTGGAGTTTTTCTCTAGACCTAAGACTGTCCCTTACCCCATTTCCTCTTGTTTGGAAAATCATTAGGTTTTCTTTGGATCCCTTATCTCCTCTCAACATTCAAGGAGCGGTGAAATTTTAAGCGAAGATGAAGAATAAACCCTTGCAGACGAAGAAATCGTTAAAGAAAATCCTACTGATTTGATGACGCCAGATCTTGTTGAAACATATCAGAGAATAAATTCCTCATGTTCCATGATCGCAAATAAATATGGTTTCAATGATGGAGAAGGCTTCCATGAAATGAATCATGTTGAGGATCCAATTGAAGCCACCCTAACTTTTGTTCTTGCTACACACGAAGACAATGAGATGGTCAATTTCAGTCATATAGATGAGCATTCATCTATATATGGTAGCCCTCATTAGCAATGGATTGATCGGGCTTGTGGTTTCTCTTTCCAACAAGATTTCCTCCCTCCCACCCATCTTCATGAGTTTCATTTCATGATTAATTATATGTCTATTTATGCTCATGATCATTATGTTCTTGACTTATCTTTGTTGTACTACATGATTAAGAACAGGGGGAGAGACCTGGATGAAAATTTTAGCAGGTGGTTACACTAGTTGTACGACTTCATCTCACATTTTCAGGACCTGATTTTCGACCCCCCCCCAGGCCCTAGCTAAGTAGGTAGGTCATCTTTATTTCTTGCATTTGCATCTTGATTGCTTATGGTAGCTTAGTTCCATTTCATTTTTTATTTTCATTTTTCTCTACTTGCATTATTGATTTACATGTTTCTCTTTCATCGTATATATGAAAAATACAAAAAAAATTATTTTCTAAATTAGTTGTCAATTTTGAAATTTTGATTTTTTATTATTTGAGTCAAGGGTGAGTAGAGCCCCCCTGAATTTTACTGCTTTATGTTTTAGTGTAGGAAAAATTCCAACCAAGATATTTTGAGGTTCTCATGCACTCTACAACGAGTACATGTCCCAAAGTAGGAGCCAGATGTTATCCCCAATTCCTAGGGATAACTAAGGAGATGATGTTTTGAGGCCCTCAAGTTACATACATGGAGTATTGAGAGACATATGGCTGACAACGTCCACATGCACAGGAAAAGAATTGCATCACCACCACACCACCTTAGTTCATCATGACGACGTTCACCATACCATCTTACTTCTAGAAGATAATGGGTCTTGCTCCATGATGTACAAGTCAGGTATTGTGGTAAGTGTGACTTTAATATTTGAGGCATTTTGAGTATGTTGCATTTTGAACTACTTTTGATTATGTAATGTTTGCTTGGAAATTATGCTCTTTGCCTTGTTTCACATTGATGGTTGACATTGTGGCCTAGCAAGTGGTCACCCTTAGGTATGGGTTTGCTACTAGGAGGTCCCCTTGACAAGTAATTTTTCCTTTCTCGATCATACTCATCATTTTCCACACTTCATCCTCTCATATCCCTATCTTTTGGGATTTTTGGGTGTATTGACCCAAGAAGGGAGTGTCCCTCATTTCATGGGAAGAAGGGGCTGAAGGCCCAGAGGGAATGTAGCTGGAAAAAATAAAATCCAAATAATAACCTTCCAGATGCTCGCCCAAAGAGATCTTGAGAACAATGAAATGTTTCTCCTAAAAAATGAAAGACCTACACACACACACACACACACATATATAATGTCCCACTTGTTGAGGAATCTACACAAGTGCGTTACAAGCTTGATTTTACCCCTATGACACTATTTGCACCTCTCCCTTCAAGTGATATTCCCCCCCAAGATTTATTTTACCCATAGGGGGTATCCAGTCATTATGGACCTTAATTAATTAATCACGATAACTGGTCTTGGAAAAATGATGCATTGAAAACGAAGGTGCAATAGACCCTCTACAAAGACACCCATAAATGATACACTATGAACCCTTGTATGTCATGAACCCCATGCCAAAAATTCTTTCCCACATCCACTTCATTTTATCGACATGGCTTAGAAATGGGTCCACCTAGGAAACACTCCTTGACTTGAGGAATGATCCACCCAATAGGTCACCTTGTCAACCCTCCCATAGCTAAACTTGACAAATTGCATGGGGTCTTTGAGCACTTGTTTAATTTGATGACGTAGTTTTTGATGTACATGCTCAAATGGATCTTATATTAAATATGATTTTACTTGCCATGATGTTTTGACATTAGATCCTTGGAGAGCGCACTTGTTTGTCTTTGCAGGACCTTGTAGATGGATGTTTTGAAGGAACAAGCCCAGCTTGGGCCTTTATTGGGGCAAGAATCCCATAGGTTGGATACCATGGCCCGCACACCAAATGATGATGATATCCTTTGGAGCCTTGAGAGATACCTCAGAAGACCTCTCTTAGCCCTTCAACACCCCAACAATTTTCCTTTGGAGGCTAGAGTGCTACATCTTGGGGCTTGACATCTGGTTGGGGCTAGGGTTTGGTGGTGATGGTGTTGAATTGATTGAAACTTGGCACTTTTTGATGAGGAGAAGTCTTAGCTTGATGGAGAAGACCCTAACGCACAAGGAGGAGGCCTTTAGAGGCCCAACATTTCATCCCCAAGATCAACGAATTGCTCCAAGTGCCAAAACATTTCCTTAGAAGGGTGACATCATGTTTTTTTACGGCTTTCTTATGTGCAAATTAAATTTTAAAGTAGTAAAGGGGAAAAATAAAGGGAAATGTCTCCCTTATTTTGTGGTTTACCCTTGTTAAGTGGACAAACTCTTTTTAGGAGTTTTGTATAAACAATAATCATTTCATTTCATTTTACAACATAGCTCTCCCATTGTGAGAAGGATGCTTCGCTGAAATTTGCGCCCTTTGGGAAATTTAGATATCTCTCTTGTGAAAATGTCTTTTAGTGATTTCTCTTGGTAAATTGTGGAGCTAAGGTGGTGTGCACCTCTTGGAGGCTTCTTCTCTTGCTTATGGATGGACATGGTTTGGTAAACTAGAGTTTGATCTTCCATCTTGTGGAATTGGTAAGGAAATTTCTGCATTAATTGTTATTTTCTTCTTGTTCCATGCTATTCTTGTTTGATACCCTAGGAAGAATATAAGTGAATACACCCTCCACCAATTTTCATTTCATTTGTTGGTTGATATGTCATTTTTGACAAGGTTGCTAGGAGGAGTACAAGGGTGTACACCCTCCTAGATTTACCTTAGTTTGATTTGCATGCCCTAGGGAGTAAAAGGGATTACACCTCTAGGGATGTTGTGGGTCTAACTCTCACATCCAAGACTCCATTTATCCAATATATTAAAGGCAATAATCTAAAATTTGCATTGAAGAAATAAAATTGCTTGCATTATGTAACATGATTTTACGAGATTTTCAAATTGTTTGAAGTGGAATCAATTATATGCTCTACTAGCTTCCTTGAGCCATTAGAGAAACCTATTTGGCCAAGGAGATATTATTGTTGTTATAACATTAAAGCTACAACCATTAGGGCTGCAACAAATTGCTCTCAAACTTTTATTTTTTCTCTTTTTCAACTGTCAGAATTTGCTAGAAAGATGCCATAATAATCTACTTGTCATTTAGCATCTTTTGGGTGGTTTACTTGTAATTTTTGGTGGTTGGAATTTTCAGCTCTAGAAATATTTTTCTACAACCATAATACTGTTATAATATCTCTTCAATAACATCTTTGAACAACCCTATATTGTTGCTAAAGTCTTGCTCTATCTTACTTGAGTTATACTAGTCATTACTAGCTTGTCTCTTGCATCTTTAACTAGACTTTCAATGACTTATTTAGCAACTTTGATTATCATTTACTTACTGATTTGTATCATTGTTTACTGCTGCTATATAGGACATAAATCTTCACTTGCTTGTCCATTGGATATCTTGGCTTGTATATTTGTCATTTCTTGTGTCTCGGCAGGTACAACTATCTTCCACGAGTACTCAAGTACTTGGAAACCATTGAACATCTTAAGACTCGTTTCCAAGCCACTTTCCACTTAGTAGTTTGACGTATAGGGGCATCATCTTCCATAACCTCACTTTCCATCTCATTTCCCCCTAGGGTTACCCGGGATTCTCCCCTCGTGTAGGATTTCTCCTTCACTAAAGCTAGGGGAGAGTTATCTAAGGTGACAATGGGTAGACTCTCCCATAATTCTAGCCATCTTGTGGATTGGGTCGCTTTGCCCAACCTACAATTTGTGCGACCAAGGAGTTTTCACATCCTACTGAAAAAAATTGGAATATGCTTTGCTTTGATTTCTAAACAAGAAAATTTCAAAGAAAGTGAAGAAGATGTAGTAAGAACAAAAGATAATTTTTCAAACGTGACAATAGTTGAAGATTATGAGGCTAGAGAAGTCGAACGTGAGGTAGGAGACATTGCCAAACTTACACAGTTGTAGAAGATGGATGCTGGAAGAAGGGAGATTATAAAAGCTGAAAGTGAAGAATCTGAGGAGAATGAGCATGCAAAGGCTTCTGTGCATGAAAGTTAAAGAAGATGAAATGGAGGTTGAACTGAAATTTACAGCTAAGAAATCTCCCATGGCGCAGAAAGACATCGTTGATGTGACAGAACGGAGTGTGAAGGCAGAAGAAGGAATTACTTCCATAGAACTTACAGTACTTATGTAGGAAAGAAATATAATTTCACAGATGTGACGATAGTTGAAGATTATGAGGCTAGAGAAGTTGAATGTGAGGTAGCATTACGAAACTTATACAGATGTAGAAGATGGATACTGGAAGAAGAGAGATTATAAAAGCTGGAAGTGAAGAATCTGAGAAGGAGAATGAGCATGCAAAGGCTTTTGTGCATGAAAGTTAAAGAAGATGAGATGGAGATTGAACTGAAATTTACAGCTAAGAAAGCTCTCATGGAGTGTGGCAGAACGGAAGTGTGAATGCAGAAGGGATTACTTCCATAGAGTTTACAATACTTATGAGTGTTGTCATCATTCACGAAAAAGACTTGGTAGGTGTAGTTGATGAGTTGAATGTCGCTGTCCATGGTGAAACTACAATAAAGAAGGTTATCATTGATGTGACTAGTCATAATATGATTGCAACAGAGAAGAACTTGGTTTTGATGATGGCAGCAAAGTGGTGCTTAGGTATTTGATGTATTGTGTGAAATGGTTCAACTGATGGAAAAACAAAGGACCAGAAGAAGCCCCTTTGGATCCTAGAAGCTGAAAGAGCTTGAAAGTGATAAAATCAAGATGATTACTTTTTTTCCCGAGAAAAGGAGGATGATGCAAGAACATCCAGTTAGAGAAAAAAATTATAGTAATTAGAGTGCATGTAGAATTGAAAAGTAACAAGGATGCATTAGTTGCGAAGGAATATATATGGCTTTGTACTTATGTTTTCAATATAGATAAAAGTTGCAGATTTCTCTTTTGCAGTACTGTGATCGGAATAAATTGGTCATTCCTTCTGTTTCTGGATAATATTGTTGTGCGGTTGGTTGTTGTTTGGACAAGCCTTGACTCAAAATCACAGATAACAATGGTGTGAATTGCTTCTTTGCATCGAATAATGCATTCAATTAAATGAGAAGCAACTCCACCTGTGCATGTCACCTAGCCTGAATAATTCTTTCAACAACCCAATCAATCTTCCCCATATCTTTCAATGAACTATGGAATGCGTGCACTGCACAGAAGGTCCAAAACAGATGTTGAAAACGGTTCTACAGCGTCAACCCTTCAAAAGGACAAGCAGGTGCTGCACTGAAACTACATACTATGTTTAATAAGGGTTGATTGCTCCTTTATGCCCAATCATTTGATACTCTATCCAAAGGCCTATCAATAAAGGTAAGGTAGTTCTTATTTTATTCTAACAAGTTATCCTTCAAGACTTGCAGAGCTTTAACCATTTTCTTCTTACAGAATAACGGTGTTACATTAACTTTAAAAAGCAGTAACTGCATTTACATTAAAGAAACTGGATAGCAATTCCATCTTCTATTGCTTTAAGGATGTTGTAGATTTTCATCTTAGAATGGGTCATCAGTTTTTTGGTGTGGTTGTTTATATTAACTTTAAAAACCAGTAACTGCATTTGCATTAAAGAAATTGGATGGCAATTCCATCTTCTATCTGCGTAGATTTTCATCTTAGAATGGGGTCATTAGTTTTTTTTTTTTGTTATGGTTGCTTATTTTATTTTATTTTTAATCGGGACTGGAAAATTTTGTATCAAAAGTTGCCAGAATTTTGTATTAAAAGTGGCCAGAAAAGCAAAATATCAGAGAGAATGCGTCACGTTTCAAAAAATTTCTCAAGCGACATCTTCATAGTTTTCCTATCATCTAAGACTTTCTTTCCCGGTTTTATATTGGCAACATATATACTAGCATGCCATCTATAACACCTATCAAAGACATTCAAAATGCATATGTATTTACAAAACATTTAACAAAATTATTTTTGCAGATTTAGCTCCAAAGGAATATGAGGCTGCTCCACTTCCATTGATTTCTTATGCTGCTGTCCAAATTCCTCATTCTTGTCTTTGTTCTCTGTCTGACCTATAGACACGGAATATGAAATAGATGCTTCACTTGAGTACGGGAGGGAGCACTTTATCTTATAGCAAACCATTTCAAGATTTGAAATTTTTTCTCCATATTCTCCTAGAATGCCCATAATCTTGTCGTAGTGCCCTTGTTGTTTACTTTTCATATTATGCATCATTGCAAAGAGGGACCTGAAGGAAATTTCATTATTGGCCAGGGACTCGTCATGCCTCCTCAAAACCTTGCAAACATCTCTGATATCTTGGGGATCCATTATATGCCCAAATCCAAAAGGAATCCTCTGTTTTCTACTAAAGATTATGAAGATTGGTATGACCAAAGAAACTCCAAAACCCCTCTTAACAAAGCTGTGGAGAACTAATGTGAAACTGGGGAAAAATCTAGACTACAAAAGGTATTCCAACTCCAGTCCACTTCACCAAGATGAAAATCCAAACCAAAAGTAAAAATCCTTTCGCCCACTAAGAAAATTGAATTGAGCCAGAAAAACAAAAACACAAACCCCCAACATGCTGAGACACGAAGATTATACAGCCCACACTTCCTTAGAAAAGGGCACCACAACAAATCAGTGTGACAAGATCGCTACCACACAGTGATAAAAATACAAGAAACCCAAATGAAAACAAAGACACTGAGCCCCTCCCAATGAGTACAAAAGAAAAAGAATAGCGTCCTAAAAAGCCAACACCAGACGAAGATACCTAAGAGCATATGAAAGAAGACAACCACTATGTTGCACCATGAAATTACACAACAAGAAGATTGAACACTTACCTAGAGTATAGAGCACCGGAATCATTCGGGCATAAGAGCACGATCCTCCCTCACTGTCGACCATAGAGATACCATTCAAATATGTTATGTAGCTAGAGATGTAGTGGGGGGCCCGGAGGGCTTGTTATCCCCATTTCTTAGGGATAACTAAGGAGACGATGTCTCGAGACTCTCAGGTTGCAGACATGGAGTGCCAAGAGACATATGGCTAACAGGGTCCACTTGCACAGACGGAGATCCGCCTCACCACCACAGGGCTTAGGTTCACCATTGTTGAGTTTTGGTGTACCTCAGGAAGTGGTTCCCTTGTGGTTTTGAGCCTCTAACCACAAGAGGGAGATGTTGGTACCTTTGTACCTTGTACTTTATGTCTAATTTCACTTTGACTTAGGAATTTTAAGACAAAAGTGAAATTAGTCACTTTTAGCCAAAAGTGACAATTAATTCACAAAGTGGGTGAATTAATAGACATAAAGTGAACTTAGGTAACTTAACCCAAAGTGGGTTTGTGAGTGATATTATTGTGGGATGATCTCAACTTTTGATTAGAGATGGCATGGGGAGATCCAAGCCATCCAAATCTTAGGTATCCTTATAGGAGTTTAAGAGGGGCACATAGGTGCCTTGGAGGCACATTCACTCATTTGTTCACTAGGAGAGGTAGAGAGGAGCAATGGAGATGGGAATGGAAGCATTGAGAGAGGGTAGCTTGGGAGCCTCCATCCATGGAGGAGCTATGGAATCTTGGACCCTTATTTATTTATGGTGATCATTCTTTCTTGGAGGAGGGCACACATCTAGCAGGTACTAGAAGGCCTTGTCCGATCTCAGATTTGTCTGGTTCATGGTGGAGGAGACACACAACAAGTTGGTTGTGTGGAAGGGATTCTTCATTGGGCCACATATGAGCTTGGGTGCTTCAGTTCAATGGATAGAGCAACAAGGAAAGGAGGGTGAACTTATCTAGGCGCATTCGCCTTGGAACCTGTGCTACAAGCTTGAGAGGAGCTTTCTATCATACCAGGTTACCTTGTATTGTATTCCTTGTTGTATTCATTGTTTGAAATCATCATGATATATACTTTCATTCCACACTAGTTTTCCCCTGGGGGTTTTTATCCAGGGTCATGTTGACTAAAAATACCTATGTCCTATTTTCATGCATGCTTAGAGTGTAGATCAACTTATTTGTGTTGTAAAGATCTAGAGGAGTGTTACTAGTTTTGAGATATATTGCATGTGCTAACCACCGGTTCGAAAACACTTGCAAGGGCACCTCAAAGAACACTTAACCAATAAAAGTTATGGGCATAAAGTTACTAAACCATTTGCTTTCCTAAAACACAACAAAGGACAGTTTTGGAGATTGAAACTTAGAGCTAATCTCGAGGTCAAAGAATGACCTTAGTTGGCAGCATCATAGTACCTCAATTTTCTTCAATCATGAGGGTATCCACCACATCGGCTAGCTTCCAGAAGACATTGGGTATTGCTCCATGAGGTACAAGTCAGGTATTATGGTGAGTATCATTTCAATATTTGAGGCATTTGAGTTTGTTTCATTTAAAACTGCTTTTGATTATGTAACGTCTGCTTAGAAATTATGCTCTTTTCCCTATTTGACATTACACCTTGGTAAGTGGTCACCCTTAGGGATAGGTTTGCTATTGGGAGGTCCCCTTGATAGGACATCGTGTCGTTCACTACCATACTTACCACTTTCTACACTTCATCCCCAAATCTCCTTATCTTTTGGGATTTTTGGGTGTACTGACCCAAGAAGAGATTGTCCCTCATTTCATGGGAAGAAGGGGATGAAGGTCGAGAGGCTTGTAGCTGACAAACGATAAAATCCAATCATGATCCTTCTAGATGCTCGCCCAGGGATCTTGAGGACAATGAAATGTCTTTCATAAGAAACTGATGGGACCCATGAAATAACTAATACAAAATGCCAACCGAGGTGGAGCGTGTGTGGGAAATGTTTTTCATGCTTAGGTAGAAGCCCCACACATTGTATTCAACTTGGGGAAGCATAATGTGACCAGGGTAGAGTCAAGGTGGGAATTATTTTTCATGCTTAGGTATAAGTCCCACCTTGGCTTAACCCTGGAAACATCTGAAAAGAACAAAAGAAAATAAATGGGCTTGGAAAAAGGTTGCATTGAAAACGAAGGTGCAACACACCCTCTACAAAGGCACCCATAAATGAGACACTACGATCCCTTGCATGTCATGAACCCCACACCCAAAATTATTTCCCCCATCCATGTCACTTTGTCCACATGATCTAGAGAGGAGTCCACTTGGGAAACACTCCTAAACTTGAGGTATGATTCACCCAATAGGTCGCTTTGTCAACCCTCCCATACACAAACTTGGCAAATTGCATAGGGTCTTTGAGCACTTATTTAGTTTGATGAGGTGGTTTTTGATGCACATGCTTGGGTGGATTTTTTATTGATTTGATTTACTTATCATGATGCACTTGACTTGATATCCTTGAATGGAATATTCATTATCTTTGCAGGACCTTGCTTGGTGGACAGATTTGGAAGAGGAAGCCTAGCTTGGGCTTCATTGGGGCATGAAGCCCGCATTTATTTTTCAATAGGCTAGGCTTAATCATGAAGTTTATTCCATTTTTAGAATTTTACTTAAACCATAACCAATTTGTTGTAGCAACCAAGATCACAAGAAGAAACACCATGCACAAAGTACACAAGAAGTATCATGGGAAACCCTTCTCAATAAGGGAAGAAAAACCAGCTAATCCTTTGCTATATTATTCAAGATAAAGACCTCCACCACCATAAAATACTAGCACACAAAAGGATGCTCACAAACCCTAGAAGACTAGCACCCAACAGAGGTGCGCACTTTTCCCAAGAACAGGTGTTTGCTGAAATTTCCAAACTCACACTTGTGATATGATTCCTCAATGGGGAATTTACCTTTAATTTTATTAGACTGGACCTATCAACAGTGGTGTTTATTGCCACAACAGGGCCGGCCTCAATAACTCACAATATATTTAATAATTACCATATTAATGATCTTTTACATTAATTATCTTTCACTTTATGGTGGGGCCGACCTATACCCTTTACATCACAAATAGGATTATAGGTAAGTCTGACTCTTGTAAAATATAGAAGGGATCTCATACACCCACTAGTGATCAACCACTAGGGGCACATCCATTTGTTCTCAGCCACAGGGATGTCCACATCTCTATCTCACTACGTCTCACAGGAGAACCACATTCACTAGTGCTCAGCAATTAGGATCACATTCACTTGTTTTCAGCCATAGGCACGTCCAAATCAACATATCTTCTTTCTCATTGCGTTACATAGGATAATCATCTAGAGTATCACATCATCTCAACTCTCTGCTCAGAGGAGGATAATAAATCATTTCACCTTTGTCTCAGAACGATGCACCCAACTCATGGGATTTCCCACATGTTCACCTGTGCTTAGCTATAGGCACATCCAACTCAGTAGATATTATTTCTCACTGCGTACACATTAGAATCATCTGGAGTATCATCTCAACTCTCTGCACAAAGGAGGCCAGCACAATGTTCCAGTTCTTTCTCGGATAGGAAACACACACCCATCTCATGGGCACACCCAAATCATGGGCTCTCTCTCAGGTATGTGTCCTAGAGGATGTCTCACGCAGTTGTAATCATCAACACTCCCTCTCATCTAGGGAGGCATTCTCCACTAGGCCAAGTCTTTGACTGAAGTACTCGGACTTCATCTTGGCTGTAATCATCAACACTCCCTCTTATATAAGGGGGTGATCTTCACCAGGACAGGTCTTTCACTGAAGTACTCGAACTTCATTTTGGCAAGCGGTTTGGTGAATACATCTGCAATCTGCTCATGTGTAGGGAGGTATTGTACATGTATTGTTTTCCTCTGCACCATATCTCTAATATAATGATATTTTATCTCAATGTGTTTCGAACTATCATGAAACAAGGGGTTCTCAAAGGGCTTCAAACAACTCTGGTTATAATCATAGAATCCATCTCATGATCAAGTAAATCTGTCAGAAGCTTGTGAATCCACACTGCTTCGCACACTTAATGTTATATACTCTGCTTTTGTGGTACTCAAGGCCACAGAGGTTTGTTTCATGTTGCACCAGGAAACCATGGCAAACTCCAAGGTAGAAAAAAAATCAGATATGTTCTTCTGTTCCACTGTACTCTCTTCCCATTTTGTATCGGCATATTCCTGCAAACTCAAATTCACACTGGAGGCATACTTTAGGCCATATCTAACTGTGTCCTGCATATATCTCAATACATGCTTTACTGCTATCCAGTGAGTCTGTCTCAGTTGACTCATGGATTGACTAAGCACATTTGTTGCATATCATATATTAGGTCTGGTGTTAACCAGATACATCAATGATCTAATCAGCTGTGGATAATTATTCGTATGAATCATCATCATTTATTTTCTTTAAATCCATCACCATCAATGCAGGTATGGATTTTCATTTAGTCATAATGAACTTCTTTAATATCCCCACTATATATTTTCCTTGACTCAGGAAAACTCTCATCATTCCTTTGTCATACTTCTTGTCCCAAGAGGTAGTGCATCATACCCAGATCCTTCATCTCGAAATCATAAGTCAAATCAACAACACAGCTTCTTGAATAAGTCATCAAAATCAGGCTCTCGTCACCAACAATGTAATAATATAGGTTTGGATCAACAACACTCTTGTTGAAACCCAAACTTATAAAGAATCCATCCATCTGATGTAGTTTCCAACTCATGGATGGTAGTACGGATGGAAGTGTATCGGGCTTACTAGATCAAGTGTCTCATCATAGACAACTCCCTCTATTTGTGGGAATCCTCTGGCTACATATCTCGCTTTGTATTTCTCGACACTTCCACCAGCTACATGCTTGATCTTATAGATCCTCTTGGAAGTCACTAGGGACTTCCCTTCTGGTCTCAGAACAATATCTCATACATCATCCTTTAAGATATATTGGTATTATTTTGTCATGGCATCTTTCCATACTTGTTCACCTGTCGCTTCTCCATGACAAGAAGGCTCAGAATCAATGAAGTGGCTCATGGCTGAAGGGTAGCTCAAAAATCTATTTTTCTCTCTCGGAATGTGCCTTGAGGGGCTTGTATGTTCCTTTACCTCCTACAGATTTTGTCGATCCTAGGTAGGCCTTTTATGGCCTATTGCAAAGTCCCTGGGAATATCAACTGGAGCAATTGGATCAATAATTGTTTCCCTCTGAACTGTTGAAAGGGAGAAGGTAATATCTCTTCCTTCTTCTCATTTTGTTTGACTCCCTCTTAGTCAAGTAAATCCCTCCGAAGTTTGAAGTATGGATGTCTTATTTTACTTGTTTGTTAGATCTTTTATGTCTTCAGGTGCTCTACTGACTAGCATAATAATCAATCAATAAGGTTTGGACTCTCGTACCAAGGATAATGGTCCAAGTCATGAGGGCTCCCATACTAGAAATAATACCCATCACTTATTAAGAATGCAATCAACTATAATTTTAATGATCAAACAATTTACCTGGATCTGTAGTCATGCTCAATTATGTATTTCATTTAGAGGAATTAATTCTCATCTCTCTTATCTTCATCCTTTTGAGGTGGTTTTGGACCAATGTCAGCGGTGGAAGCATATTGTCTTCCTTTCTTCCCGGTTGGAAAATTTCTTGCATAGTGTCCATATTTGTCACATCTAAATCATTGAATCTCTGAAACATCTCTTCTCTAATTATGACCTGAAGATGATGGAGTCTTCTCATCTATGAATGTTTTTATGAAGCTTATTTTGAATCTTCCTCCTTTCTTTGTATGAAGTGAGAGAGCATGGTTTTCATTAGGGGAGTCTTCCACTCCTCTATTTCTAAGTCTAAGTTCTTCTTGAGTACAGTCTATCCACGGACGATCAAAAGTTGGTAATTTTTCTCTTCCATTGATGCTTTGAAGAAAATGTTCCTAGTGTTTTGGAAGATTTTTTACAATGGATAAGACAAGTTCTTTGTCAGACATGATTTCTCCAATGGCACCTAGCTGATCTTTAATCTCTGATATCTTCATAAATAAGGTAGCAACTGTATCATCTTTTGTCATCTTGGTACTTTGAAGCTAGCCCTTTAAGGTAAGGGCTCTGAGGGTGTTGACACTTTCAAACATATCTTTCATTGCTTTATACATTTCATAAGTTGTCTTCAGGTCGGCAATACAAGGTAGGAGATGATCACTTACTGAGTAGATGATTATTTTCCTTGCCTTGACATCTTCTTCCCTTCTTATTTCCTTCTGTTCATCGGTAGTTGTTTCTGGTAAAGTATTTAGTATCACACTCAAAATTTCATATTCTTCAAGGGTGAACTGAAGCCTTGATTTCCAGGAGCTGAAGTTGCTTGATCCATCAAGCCTATCTTCCACTAAAGTTTTGTTCTTCATATTTTCATATTTCTTCACAAACTCTCACCAACTGGACTTAGAAAACCTAATGGCTAGGTTAGACTAGTAACCTTAGGTTTTTTTGGGCTTATGACTGCCAAAAATAATCTTTGAGAGTGTCACAGGAATACTGTTGAGCTGAAACATTTCTTCAATGAGTTGCAGAAACCCTAAGATCAAGATTGTTGCAGAAAATTGTGGAACCCTACAAACCCTAGGGCCAAAAATTCAAAATCCTCAGAATTTCACTTTGAGAGTCTCTGGACGTGCGTTGAGGGAGGTTGTACACCCTTATCCAAATTTAATCCTCAACGTGCAAGTGTAAGGTGCTGAAAAGGCCAAACAAGAGAGGTTCATACGAATTTTGCAGAAACCATAGAGGCCATATGGAACTGTAGAATAGAAGTACGTCTTGGATTTAAATGCTTGTGCAGGGGTTCTTCAAGACCTATGCTCCAAAACTATGTTGATTTTTCAATAGGCTAGGCTTAAGCATGAAGTTCATTCCATTTTTATTATTTTACTTAAACCATAACCAATTTTTTGCAGCAACCAAGATCACAAGAAGAAACACCTTACACAAGTACACAAGAAGTATCCTGGGAAACCCTTCTCAACAAGGGAAGAAAAACCAACCAATCCTTTGTTATATTCTTCAATATAAAGACCTCCACCACCATAAAATACTAGCACACAAAAGGGTTCTCACAAACCCTAGAATACTAGCGCCCAAAAGAGGTGTGCACTTTTCCCAAGAACAGGTGTTTGCTGAAATTTCCAAATTCACACTTGTGATATGATTCCTCAATGGAGAATTTACCTTTACTTATATTAGACTGAAACTATCAACAATGGTTTCTATTGGCACAAAAGGGTTGACCTCAATAACTCACAATATAATTAATAATTACCATATTAATGATATTTTACATTAATTATCTTTCACTTTGTGGTGGTGCCGACCTGTACCCTTTACATCACAAATAGGACTACAGGTAAATCTGACTCTTGAACAATATAGCAAGGGATATCATACACCCACTAGTGCCCATCCACTAGGGGAACATCCATCTGTGCTCAGCCACAGGGATGTCCACATCTCTATCTCACTGCATCTCACAGGAGAACCACACTCACTAGTGCTCAACAACTAGGATCACATTCACCTGTGCTCAACCATAGGCACCTCCAACTCAACGGATCTTATTTCTCACTGCGTTAGACTAGAGAATCATCTGGAGTATCACATCATCTCAACTCTCTACTCAGAGGAGGCTAACACATCATTCCATATTTGTCTCAGAACGATGCACCCAACTCATGGGATTTTCCACACGTTCACCTGTGCTCAGCCACAGGCACGTCCAACTCAACAGATCTTCTTTCTCACTGTGTTACATAGGAGAATCATCTTGAGTATCATCTCAAATCTCCACACAAAGGAGTCCATCACAAATTTCCAAGTCTGTCTCAGATAGGAACCACGCACGCATCTCATGGGCACACCCAACTCATGGGCTCTCTCTCAGGTCTGTGTCCTGGAGGATGTCTCACGCATTTGTAATCATCAACAACCCATAGAATGGATACCATGGCCCACACACCGGACGATGATGGTAGCCTTTGGAGGCCTGAGAGATAGCTTGGAGGATCTATCCTAGCCCATTTCCAACCCAACATTTTTCTCTTGAGGCTAAAATGTCACACTTGAGGAGCTTGAGAACACCCTAGGGATAGGGTTTTAGTGGTGAAGGTTTTGACGATGGACGGTTGGCATGTTTTGATGGGAGAAGGTCTGGCGTGAAGGAGGAAAACCCAACGCATGAGTGGGAGGCCCTAGAAGGCCCAACGACTTCCATTCTTTACTCCAACGACTTGCAAAAAGTGTCAAAACGTTCAAAACGTCACCCTTTAAAGGGATGACACCACATTAGGGTTTCTTATATGCATTTCAAAAGATAAATTTGAATTTGATAATGTAAAGGGGAAAAGTAAGGGTTGTTGACCCCTTACTTTGTGGTTACCCTAAAATTAAGTGGACAAACACTTTTAGGAGGATTTGTATAAATAAAGATCAAACTTTTGTCATTTTATCATAGCTCTCCCATTGTGAGAAGACTATTTGGCTGAAATTTGTGCCCTACTTGGGCAATTTTGTCTATCTCTCTTTGCTACTATCTCTTGGGATGATTTTTCTTGGCTATTGGATGAAGAAGTAAGGCACTATCTTTCTTGGAGGCTATTTCTTTCTTTTATGGTGGATCTCTCTTGGTTTAAAAGAGTTTATCTTGTTAATGCTTGGACTAGGTAAGGAAACTCTCTTGTTATTGCTTCTTTTATTGGTTACAAGGTTAATTTGTTAAGATTTTTGGGGAGTATAAGTGCATACAACCCCACTAAGCCCATCATAATTGTCTTGGAATAATTTGTTGCACAAAGGAATACTAGGAGAAGCAAAGGGTTACACCCTCCTAGGTTTTTCCTAGCTAGTTTTGCTTGCCTTGGGGAGTAAAAGGGATTACACCCCCAAGGAAATAGCACAACTTAGTTCTTTCATTTTAAAGAATCCATAACCCAATAGTTAAAGTCACTAATCTCTTGCATTGGAGAAAGAAAATCATTGCATTGGGATATGTAGAATCACGAGATATTGAAATTGTTTAAGTTGGGATATTTTCTATATGCTTTAATCTTGTCAAAGCCTCTAGGGAGTCTAAATTGGTCAAGTGGATCTTGAGCTATAGCTAAATAAAAACTACAACCATTAGGGATGCATCAAATCATCTTCTATTTTGATTCTAACTTGCAATTTAACCGTGGAAATATGCTAGTAAACCATCATTATCATTCTATTGCTAATTAGTGAACTTTTTGTCAGATTACTTGCTTGTTTTTTGTGGTTAAACTTGTCGCTGTGGAAAAAAATTGCTACAACCACTTGGTTGTTACAAAATTAATCTAAAAACATAATATAAAAACCCTATAATATCACTAAATATTGTGCTAAAATGTTGGAAACAATCTACATGTTTTATTGATTCACTTCCAAACAAATCTTTGATTCTTTAAGTGGTTGAATCTGCATTAATTAGTTGTTTTTCTTGTTGATATATTTTCTTGTTTACTACTATAAATAGGGACTGTTATCCCCTACCCTAGGGATAACTATGGAGATCACGTCACGAGGCCCACAATTCCTAGACATGGAGTACTGAGATCCGGACAACTTGAGCATGGCCCTAGAGGGCCCCTCTTTTCTTCAGTGCAGTCCATTTATCAACAGTAGTAGTATCCATCCCACTAGCCTGGTCCTAAAGTAGTAGTAAGTCTTGCTCCATGAGGTAATGAGTTTGGGTATCATGGTATGTGTCACTTTGATTTTTGAAGCACTTGAATATGTTACATTGAATTCTTCTTCATTTCATGACATTTGCTTGGAAATTATGCTCTTTTCCTTGTTCATATCTGGAAGGGTGACATGCTACCCTAGTAAGTTGATCTCCCTTTAGGATGGGTTTCCATTGGGTGGGTCTGTGAAATTTCATTGTTTGTTCCCTCCATACTTACCACTTTCCATATTTATTCCTCTCATCTCCCCCTACCTTTGTTCAGGCATTGGGATTGGCCACGCTAGGAAGGGTTGTACCTTGCCTTGTCGGAAGAAGGGGATAAAGGCCCAGAGGGTAAAAGTAGTTGGTAAGAGTTAAAAGCCAATGTTGAAACCTTTGATATGCTTTGCCAAGGGATTCCCGAGAAAGAAGTAAAAAAATTCTCAGTAAGAAAAGGGGACCCATAATATACATAAAAACTCAAGGTACTAGTTGGTGGATAGGAGGTCTCATCACGAGTCGACCTATTATGACCATGGGCATGTAGCGGTATGACACTACCACCTATCTCGTTACCAAACCAAGGTAGTGGCTCTTGGTGGCATAGCCAAGAGAAACGGGGTCTCATCACAAGCCAACCTTCTCATCTATGTGAAATGTTTGTGGATAACACTGTCACCTTTGGTCATCAAGCCAGGATAGTGGCCCTCAATTTTCCCTTGAAACACAAAAGAAAAAGATCAAAATAACTAAAGATAAGAATAAAAGGAAATGAATGGGCTAGGAAACAATTGAATTTATGACAAGGTGCAGCTAGCCCTCTACAAATGCACCCATAGGTAAGACTTATATTTCCTTATTATTACTACACCTCATGTCCAAACACTTACTCCATGCCACCTCATACACTTACATGACTTGGATTGGCTCCCGCCTGGGAAACACCTGTTGGAGATTTCTATTTCCGACTCACTAGTTCAATGGGAGTGTACTGGAGATTTTCCATACTTTTATATTTTCCATTGAAGCTCACTAGAGTTAGTTCTATTTTAGACTTTCTAGTTTTAGACCATCACTACATAGTTCATCAGGGTGCGACGTTTAGTTTTCCAAAATCGACGTAGCCTATCCATTTCTAGGGTGTGAAATATTCTCATAGTATCCTTCACTAGGGTGCGATGTTCTCTCAATATGCCCATTGCCAGGGTGAGACACTCTGGAAAATTGGTTTTCTATATTAAAACAACCATATATCGAAATCCATGATCTGGGTCGAGTTGAAATTTTGACCAGAGACGTATGACATAGGGATGCTCTTTCTCACCAAAAATATCCAAAACCCACATCGTATTTTAGGAGATATATCTATTTTATCATATCTATAGTTTTCATAGAACCGTCAGTCATATCTCGGAATCCACAATATGGGTTTTCAAGATCTTTTCAGAATCAATAGCAGGGATGGAGACGATGAAACTTCTTAAATCAAGTCAGGTGATAATACTCACATAGTGCAACTATTTTTAATGGAATTTGAAGGCCACATTCCAACTCAAAAGAAAAGGACTGTACAATTTGATGATGGCAACAGAAACAAAACCTATATCAGCATTTGAGAAGACCAGATGGGTGAACCGTAAGGATGAAGCCACATGACTACTTATTGAGTTAATATCCACTGATTTATGGTTTAATTTTTCTGCATGCAATACTCCAAACGAGATATGGACCACCTTGGAAGGACTCTTTGGAAAGCAGGATGAGATGTGAGGTCATACGCTTGATGTAGAGTTGAATACCTTAGACCCTAAAAGTTTTGATAATATACAAGATTTATTTACTAAATTTAAATATTTCATATTAAGCTTGGGTGAATGTGGTATTGACAAGTCTACACAAGAGAAACAACTTATTCTAACAATCTTGGCCAAGCTAGGACCAAAATACATTGTATATGTCTCCAATTTCCATTATGGAAAATGTCTTTTGGGAGAAAATTGGAAAATGACTACGATGGCTCAGTTCATTGAGTCTCTCACACAAGAGCAGGAAAAACTCATACATATGGGCCTCATAAAATATCCCAAAGCACATGCACTCACCATGAATGATGGAAAAGGGTCATCCAATCAGAAATCGAAGAAAAATGAAAGGAGCTATTACATCCAGAGTCAAAGAAGGAGGGATATTCCAAACCCTTCAAGGATTATTTAGGTTCCAAAGATTCTTCAAATTCCAAAGGGAAGAAGAAGAAGTGAAAGCAGTTCACATATTGCAATAAACTGAATCATAAAGAATCCACATGCATGAAGAAGCATACCAATCTTATGACACAAGTACTTCAGAAGAATAACCTTGGAGACTTCATTCCTGAAGGAGCCAAGAAGAAGAAGGAAGAATAACATGCACCTAAGAAAGGTAATCATCATGCTCTGGTCATAATTAATTCCTCATTTGATTCATGGATTATAGATTCTGGTGCATCACATCATATGGAAGCTAAAAAGGAAGTTTTTACTTCTTTGAGTTCATGCTCTGGACCTCCTATTCTCATAGGGGATGATACTCCAATAGCAGTTGCAGGAGAAGGAAGAGTGGAACTCCCTAATGGAATTTTTGAGAATGTTTTACATGTTCCAAAGCTTTCTATAAATCTTCTCTCAGTTTATCAGATCACTCAAATAGGTAAAAGGGTTGAATTTACATCAGATTTAGTTATTGTACTTGACATGCATGACAATTCCATTATTACAGTTGGTGAGGTAGATCACAAATCACGGTTGTATAAGTTCACTAATTTTATTGACTATGACTCCTCTTTGCTACTTACACATGCTAATGATAGTAGTAGAGTATGGCATGAGAGATTTGGTCATTTAAACTTTACGTACAAGAAACAACTTTCCAAGCAAGGAATAGTCAAAGGCTTGCCAAACATTCACTTTTCTGAAGTGGTTTGTGAAAGATGCATTCTTGGCAAGAATCCTGAAGAGAAGTTTGAAAAGGGGAAGGAAAGGAGAGCCTCCTCTTCCTTGGAGCTTGTTCACAGTGATCTCATGGGTCCACTTCCACATCCATCCATCAACAAAGTAAGGTATGTTCTTAAATTTATTGATGATTACTCACGCTATACTTGGGTTTATTTTCTCGGGAAAAAGTTTGAAGTTTTTGAGCATCTCATTGACTTCAAATCTCTAGTAGAGACACAAATTGGGAATAAAATCAAGATCCTGCATAATGGGGGGAGTATATCAAGAAATATGTTCAGAATCTTTTTCATGAAGTTGATATCCAGTTGCAGCACCCAGTTCCATACACTCCACAACATAATGGAGTTGCTAAAAGGAAGAACATGTTTCTCAAGGAGATGACCAGTTGCATGCAAGATCACTTCCTTCCAAGATTTGAGCTGAGGCACTTAACTGTGCTACTTACATATAGAATAGAGCACCTCACATATTTGTTGAGGATAAGACACCTTTTGAGGATTGGACAGGTGACACACCAGATGTCACACACTTATGCATCTTTGGATCTAGAGCATGGGCCCATATTCCTTCTGAAAAGAGAAAAGCCTTAGATCCATAGAGCACACCTTGCATCTTTGTGGGATATCTAGGTGATGTGAAGGGGTGTAGATTGATTTATCCCTCTACAGACCGGCTCATCATTGAGCACAGTGTTCAATTTGAGGAGATTCCTTTACTTGCACCTCCAATGAAACATGTAGAGACTCTTGTGCTTCCATCAGTTCTAGACATTAGAGATGATGATTCCACACACTCAGATGATACATATTCAGACACAAATTCAGAGGATTCTGTACATGCAGATGAGCAAGTAGTACAGCCAAATGAGGAGCTAGCATCAAAGCTTCAGCAAATGCCCAAGTGGGCACAACCCACACTTTAGGCAGTAGGAAACCTTGTAGGGGATCCATTGGATTCGAGGAGGACTTTATCTCAGCATGTGGATCCTTCTCATGTACTTTCAGCTTATCAACCAACTATGCCCATGCATTTCTATATGGTTCAATCTTCTGATCCACATACCTACAGTGAGGCTATTGGAAATCCACTATGGGAAGTAGCCATGTAGGAAGAGCATGACTCTCTCCTAGAGAATCAGACTTGGGATCTGGTTTCACTTCCACCAGGGAGGAAACTTGTCAGATGCAAATGGGTCTATAGGACCAAGAGAGAAGCAAATGGTTAGGTGAGTAGGTACAAGGCCAGATTAGTTTCAAAAGGATTTCAACGGATTCATGGGATAGATTATGATGAGAACTTTTCTCATGTAGAAAAGATGGACTCCATTCGCTTAGATCTAGCCATTGCAATAGCCAAAGGATGGGACGTTCGCCAGATGGATGTGAAGAATGATTTTCTTCATGGTGACCTTTCAGAGGATATCTACATGGAACAACCACAGAGGTTCATTCAAAACTCATCTTTAGTATGCAGACTGAAGAAGTCTCTTTATGGCCTCAAGCAGGAACCTAGAGCATGGCATGCAAAGATGGATTCTTACATGCTTTCACATGACTTTGTTAGATATAAATCTGATTCCAATGTTTACATGATGAGGAAAACCAACTATGTGATGATTTTAGTACTCTATGTTGATGATCTTTTGATCGCTGGTAGGTCTGCTTCAACCATTGCCTTGGTCAAAGATATTTTGCATGACAGGTTATCTATGATGGACATGGGTCCACTACTCTTATTTATTGGTATTGATACTTGTCAGGATTCTTCCGGCATCAAACTTTCTCAAGCTAAGTATGTCAGGGATCTTCTGGATAGATTCCACATGACAGACTGTAAGTCTAGACCTACACCCTTCTTATCTGGGATCAGACTTGAGGATGGTAGGGATACACCATTAGTGGAAAACACTTTGTATCGACAGTTGGTGGGTAGTCTTTTTTATCTCACCCACACCCATCTAGATATCTCATATGTGGTAGAAGAAGTTTCCAGATACATGCAGGAACCCCATGATCTTCATTGGAAGGCTTCCAAGCGCATCCTCAGATATGTTCAGGAACCATGAGTTATGGGATTCAATATGCAGTTGGTTGTGCATTAGATCTCATAGGCTTCACAGATTTAGATTGGATTGGTGATATCACATATCGCAAATCCAAGTTCGGGTACACTCTTAGATTAGGGTCAGGCCCAAGTTGCAGGTCAAGTAAGAAGCAATCAACCATTGCTTTATTTTCCGCAGAGGTCGAGTACAGAGGAGTAGTCAACTGTTTCATTCAGACACTTTGTATTCAACACTTCCTTATCGAGCTTGGTATCCCGTTTCACTGTCCGACTATCATATGGTGTGACAATTAGAGTACACTGATATTTTGCAGAGATCTAGTACAATGACATCAAACCAAACACATTGAGGTCCACATGCATTTCATCAGAGATTTAGTACATGAAAGAATCATTGATTTGCAGTTATGTCCTTTCTATAAACATATTTTCGACATGTTCACCAAGACCTTCACTGGGCTGAAGTTACAGACTTTGCGGGAACGTCCCGGAGTGAAGAACACAGTTTCCTAGCAACAACTGCCATTTTCTTCTTTTGATGCATTGTCTTTTGAGGGAGGGTTTTTATTCCCATGTGGTTTTCCTTCTTTCCTTACATTTATTAGTGTTCATTAGTTGCATTGTAGATGAGTACCTAATATGGCCTAGTAGTCAGGACTCATTTTTTAATCCATAGTGATGTTCAGGGGGGGTGTTGGAGATTTCTATTTCCGACTCACTAGTTCAGTGGGAGTGTATTGGACCTTTTCCGTACTTTACTATTTCCTATTGAAGCTCACTAGAGTTAGTTCTATTTTTAGACCATCACTATTATGCATGCATTCCTAAGAAAATCTCACTGCATCTCATTGCTTCTTCACTTTTCTTAATTATAGGATGCCAGCCTATATGAGTGAATATCACTCACTCATTGAACAAATCATAATATACATTGATTTTAATTCTTCATATTGTATCTCTCTTCCTTTTCTTGATAATATTTGTTTGTGTATGCTTTAGCTAGGTCTTCTGTGCAGGTTTCCATGAAACACTGACACCCCAAACTTAAGGGAGGTTATCCCAATAGGACATGTTATCCCCGATATCTAGGGATAACTAGGAGATCATGTCTTGAGGCCCACATGGTCCTAGACATGGAGTACCGAGAGCAGGAGTGACTTGAGTCTGGCCCTGGAGGGCCCATCTTTCTTCTTCTCAGCCGGTTTTTCCCTGTCAGCAGTACCAACTTCCATCACTATCGACTTGGGCTTGCATCAGAGAGGGCTCTTGCTCCATGAGGTAATTGGTCTGAGGTATCATGGTATGTGTCATATTTGATCATTATAACTTTCTTATATATGCATTAGGTTTCTTTCATTTCAGATGACTGCTTGGATCTTACACTAATCCACTTGACCATTGTTGGGGTGATTGATGGGAAACTTAGCAAGCCGGTATTCATGGGTTTTGGTTAGCCACCAAAGGGGGTTTGCAGAGCCATCATCCGCTCCCACCATCATATCACTTTTTCATCTTATACCCCGCTCATCCATCCCATTCCCCTAGTCTGGCCATTAGGATGACCTTCCAGGGTACATCTTGTCTTATGGGAAGAAGGGGCTAAAGGCCCAGGGGGTAAAAGCAGCTGGTAAGAGATAAAAGCCATAGGAAAGGAAAACCTAGAGATGCTTCGCCCAGGGGATCCCCGAGAAGGCAATAAAAATCCTCTCGATAAGAAACTAAGGGACCCTAAGAAAATGATAAATAAATGCAAGACCTGACCAAGAGGATGGGAGGTCTCATCACGAGTCGGCCCATTATGTTCATAGGTATTTAGCAGTATGACATTGCCATCATCTGGTCACCAAACCAGGGCAGTGACCTTTGGTTACATGGCCAAAGGAAAGGGGGTCTCATCACGAG
>ML785887.1:1466731-1483092 GCA_009831015.1 Picea engelmannii
CTTGAGTTAGTTTTAAACACAAATTGAAGAAAGAAGGCGTCCTAGGCCTAATTTAGTTTACACCTAGGGTTTTCTTCTAGGGTTTTGAAAAGCCTTGTATCTAAGCAACACTTTTCAGCCATAGATTTGTGTTTATAAGCTAGTCGTTTTGCCAAAGGAGTCTTAAGAAGAGAAGAGGAAGCATTATGCCTAGCCTTAGCTACACCTAAGTAAGCCTTCTCTTCTTAGGGTTTTGGTTTGGTGGCCTTGCCATAGCAACACCATCAAACCCTAACCCTCTTTTTCTTAAGTTTGAGTCTTCCAAGCCTTTAGTTTCACTCCACTTGACTCCATTAACCCAAGGCACTAGTCTAGAAGAATAACCTTGAGCTTGTTTGTGCCTAAACTCTCCTTCAAAACTCTTTTCTTGAAACCCTAAACTAACCTAGCGTCTAGACTAACCCTAGTTTGCTGATGACATTTTGCCCTAATTAAATCTTTTCTTGGACTAAAAGGTGCGGCCAAGTCATCTCTTCATAGCCATAGAGGTTTTATGCAAGTTCATTGGTTGATTTGTCAAAAACGTCCACCTCTTGACTAGCTAACCCTAACCTAGAAGCAGCAACATTATAGGTGATGTCACACCTTTTTGATCTCTTGTTTGGCCTGCAACGTTGTGACATTTGTCACCTTATTTGATATATTTTGAGCCATTGATCATATCTATAAGCTTGTTTGATAAAAACGTTTAGCTCTTTGTCTTTCAAAACAACTTGATTCTAGGGCTGACGTCACCCTTTTTTCTGCAATTGTGACACAACAAATATATTTATATGTGAGCAGATTTATAGTGCATTGTGACATAATTGGGATTGATTGCATACATTGAATGCCTTTATCTCTTTTGTGTTTATTGAAGAAGTGATATAAGCCTTTGTCTTTGTTAAGTAATCATTGACTTCGTCAATAATTACATCTGATCATTGCTCATATATATACGTTTGAAGATAGTCATTAATGCTTTAAAGCACTAACCACTGCAACACATTCTTTAGTTTCATTGTCTTGTCTCGCAAACAGGTGCCATTCAGTGGAATATCTCCTTTGACTATCTCATTCTTGGCAGTAATCTGTGAAAGGGAATCCCTTACCTTGATCCTTTAAACCTTAGCCCTTCAGAAAGCCAGATTACATAGGGACGTCTCCCTTGGACTAGCCATCCTAAATAGAAAGAGCTCCCCATCGAGGTGACATTGGGTGGGGAAGCTCATGTTATGCTAGTTTGAAGCCTTGAATCAAGCTAACCTAAACCCTTCCTACAAACTGTGCGATAACAGGACACCCTGAGACCTTCTCCAAACCTAACTTGTAAAATTGCATAATGTCTTTGAACATTTTTCTGGGTTAAAGGGGGTCTGATGCACATGTTTGGGTAATTCAATTATTGGATGTGATTTACATGCTATGATCCCTATGACTTATGAACCCCTGGAGGGTGTACTTGTTGTTGCAGGACCTTTCCCGGTGCACAGGTACACATGAGGGAATGATTAGCTTGGACCTTCATAAGGGCTTAAATCCCACATATGGATGTTGCAACCCCAACCATGGGTAAGAAGAAACTAAATATTTGCACCATGTAAAAAGAAGGGTGTTGCCTTTGGAGGCACCTTGGAAGACCTAGACCCAGGGGGATTGTTGGGAACAAAACTATTTTGAGGAAATACCCAATTTTGGAGAAGAACAACTAGCGGGAAAAGAAACACGTGCAAGGGAAATCCGCATGCAAAGGAGGAAAGCATGCAAGGAGCACAAGAAGGAAAACCTAACCATTCTAGGGTTAGGGTTTTGGTAAGAGATTGTAACAGTTGGTAAACTTGTAAACTAGCATAAATAAGAACCTAGGAGGTCTGGGTCGGGGTCCCAAGTGGTTGTTGTTGGTTCAAGTTAATTTTGAATTGTAAGAAACTGTTGTGATACCTTTTTGTAAGTTGTTGAGTTGTAGAAGAGTCGGGTAGCTAGATCTTGAGGGTTAGATCACAGGATGAGAAGCCTGGTGTGATCAAGTCCACCTCATAGAGGTTGTGGAACCTGTTTCAGAATTGTATGATCAGAACTGTAGTGCTCGCGGTGCCATATTTTGTAGAAATCTAAATAAAAGAGAATAAGAAGCCAGATCTTTGTGGGTGTAGCCCAGGAGGGGATGAACCATGGTAAAACTTGTGTATTGTTTGATGAGTGAATGCATGTGTACTTTTTGTTAATGGTTGATCATCTTTAATTCCCGCTAATGATTGATTTACACATAATTGGTTAGCTAGATATATTAGAATGCATGTATAAGCTTACAAATGAGTGGATATTAATAATAATAGACAGAGTAATCAATTTAAGACCAGATGAAGATCAAATCCAATCTCGGATCCCCACTCTTTCTTAGATTGCAAGCACCTAAGCATTGCAGTCACCCGTAGAACTATCTCGGGTGAGACAACATATTACAATATGTGTGTTGCGTTGCCTTTTGGTTCACGAGAAGGGTCGATAGTTTTAGAGGGTTTTGTTGGAAACCTGTTCAGATATGAACCTGACTTAGCCCAAGAAGTAGCTAGAGATATTAATAACCAACAAATGATTCTTTTGTTGGCTGGAACTGCATGGGATTGAGTGAATGGGATCCATGGAAGAAGCATGTGGAGAATGAAGGTATAAAAAGGGAATGTTCCGACTATGGAATCCAACGAAGGGGGAGATCGAAAGATGGTTGAAAAAAAAAGAGATAGAATTTGTGCAGAAGGATAATAGAAACCCTAAGATAACATCGCGTAAATATCTGGACAAGTACATGTTGAGCGAACTGCATGAGGTATTCTTCTGTGATTTATCAGATGTGTTGCAAGAGTGGCTATTGAGGTTGAAAGAAAACCACCCTACAAATCCAATCAGACAGCTCGAGTGGAATCTTGTGGAGATCGCGCAGTAACAACAAGTTAACAACAAATTCATGCGCGCAGTAGATTTCTGGTTAGACAATATTGTTGTAGGGTTTATCACAAAATTTGCAGTAGATATCGCGAAGTCTTATAGTGTAGTAGAGAAGGAGTTTCTAAACGGACCTAGAGGTAGGTATATCAGATCAATGTATACTTCAATCAATATGTTACTGTATAACAACGGTGTGATGTCTATGGAATCAGACAACTAAATTTCACTGTGTGCATGGGGGAAGGGGGGAAGCACTGACAAGAGGTGGATAAATAGAGGATGATATGGATAAGGGAAAGAAGGAGGATGCCATGCACCCAATCATGATGGAGGAAGATCAAATAAAGAATATAATTGCAACAAATGGAAAGATGCACAGTGGAGTACCCTACCAATATAAGATGAATAATAAGAAGAGAGCCATAGCAAATAGAGAGGGCTTGGAAAGTGATGAAGAAGAGGTAGAGGATCTTCGGGTTATGGAGAAGATTGATGAAATCCTGTGCGCAACATATGAAAGGAAGACATGCGGTCCAAGGTCATGAATAGAAGGCATAAATCCCATCTAGGTTAGTGTCAATGTGGAACCCATAACCCCATGTGCGACTAATACACCAGAAAGAACACCATTTAGAAAACTAAATTTTAGTGGAAGAAAGACAGTTGGAAGTACATCTAAAGAAGGAGAAAAAATGGAGTATCCAGTTCAGGAAGTAGTAGTCAAATATCTACACCGCGTAGAGGTAGTAGTTCAACACAGTTCAAGATGGCAGGACATGATCCCAACATTAGGTTACCAAAATTTTGGGGAGAGGCATATGAGGACCCTGAAAAACATTTATTCATTTGTGAGAAGATCTGGGAAGAAAAATAGATCACAGATGAGGATAAAAAAATTGCGCAGTTAGCTATCACACTAAGAAAACACGCACTGGAATGGTACATGAGCCTAGATGTAAGCAATCCACCAGGAACAACAAGGATGATTGCAGATGTCAAGAATCTACTGGTAAATGAGTTTCATATGCCTAGTTCAATAGATCAATACATGAATGAGATTATTGAAATCAGACAGAAACCAGGCGAGTCTATTTGGGATATTGATCAAAGGTTCAAATGGTTGAAGGGTAAGTTGAAGTATGTCATGACTGACATGCAATATAGACATCTCTTTGTGAATTTAGTGTTACCACATTTGAAATACTCATTGAGACAACAAAAGTTTCAAACTCAAGAAGAGGATTTGCAAGCAGCCTTACAACTGGAAGAGAACTAGTATCAGAAGACAGATCCAACAATAGAGGAGCTGAAGGAGGATCTGAAGAACCTCAAATTTCCCCTGAACCAGAACAAGGGAAAAGAGAAAAGAGAAGATGTTTGGTGTACCACATGCAGGACAAAAGGACACCATAAGAATGAATGCCCAAATTTCACACAATACATGGAAACAAGAGTACCGAACCCTTTACCAATAGGAGGACCATGGTGTGAGATCTGTAAGACACATGGGCATTATCCATATCATTGTCCCATGATGCAAAAGTATCAGATAGTACCCAAGAATTCATACTGCAATTTTTGAAAATCGGTGGGTCATGATGATAAAGACTGTAGGACAATGGACCTAATGAGGGAAATAACTTCAGACACCTATAGGGTGCAGGAAGAAATGATCACAGGGAAAGATGCACCTTATTTTAACCAGGTACCACCTCCATACAACACTGTGCATCCGCAACATAATAACGCACAGCCACGGTATAACCCCGCGCAGTATAATCAGGTACCTTAGTACAACGCACCGCGAGGATATCGAACTAGATATAGAGGTGGAGGACGAGGTAGAGGAGGATTTGGAAGAGGCATAGGTCTAGTAGTATGCCACAATTATCAATAACCAGGACATTATGCAAGGGAATGTCCACTTCCACCTACAACATGTATGTACTATCTGAAATATCCCAAATCTAGTTGATCTGGATATCTACTACTGATCTAGTGTTTTGTCTCACAGATATGATACTATGGGGGTTTTTGGATGCATTTTAGTTATGTGCTTGAGATGTTTTGTGATTATTGCATTTTATGTTATACATTATGGTTTAAACGATATATATATGATGCATGCGGAAATAAGGAACAAAAACCGCCCAATAATATGTATTATGATATTTAAGCAGGGAAATGCAATGATATACTGGAAATATAGAAAATAGTCATAATTTATATATCATGGATCGTCACTGGAATACAAGAAAATAACATAAAATACTCATGACCAGAAGATGAAGGAAAATATGATGCATGCACGGATAGATCGACAAAATCAACAGTTTCAGAGAAGCAAGGTAACCGCTACAAACTGGAAAACACATCTGGAAGGCTATAACCATCGAAATGAGTTGGAAACTATTTCAATAGAAGAACCTTAGCCTCTATATTGATCCTGGTGACTGTCGGATGGAAGATATTTCCTCTGAGGCTCTAGATCTCACCCCATGGGGGTCTGCGCACCTCTTGGGCTCTCTGAGTGCGCCCAAATGATTCCACCAATGAAATCAGCTATTATATGTCTCAAAATGTTTACCCTGGCTAATGTTGAATTGGGTCAGAGGGGTTTCCTCATATATGATCTGATACTACATCTATAAACCCAACTGTCCTTCCACAAGAGCTACACCTTGTATGGATGAATGTTGCACCCTAAAGGATTCCCCCATCATAATATGATAGTAGGTGGCTCAATCTATGCACCTTGACTGGTTCTCAAATGGGTCGGAAGGGATCTGCAATACGAGCTATGATCTCGTGCAGCTACAAAAACCCTCTCTCTAACCTTGTGCCCTCGCTGGTTGAGTTGTGCAATACTGCAAACTGGATACTCCTAAATCGCACGGTGAAATACCTGGATGGTATCTCTGATGGGATAGGGTGTGTCTCTCGACACCGAAACCGATCAATGGTGGTGGTTTCCTCCAGAAATTCACAAAACAGTGGAGGTCAAATCTCCTCCTCCTCTAGGAACTTTCTCAACATCAAATCATAACATAGCATAATAATGAATTAGGTTGTTTTACCCTTCCTTTATAGCTTCCCGAAACCCTAATTTGTTGTTGACCTTTTCCCTCCAAGTGACTTTTAATTTGTTTTATTATTCCATGATTAAATCACTTAATTAATTAATTAACCATTTTACCTCTAAAAAGTGATTTATCCATCCTTATGGCTTCTCCGGCCATTAAAATTCACTTCTCATCATCTTATCTTGTAGTTCTCTTCCTCCTGATTCCAATGAGATATTACACTAAGAGGTTTCTCCAAGTAATATGCCCATTATGACCTTCTTAGTGAATTTAATTAAGGTATGACCCATAATAACTAAAAATTATAGAAATCGTCGGAATGCAATGAAACTAAAGCCAAGTTGTGCGGAATGGATCCCGATGATGAATGATACAAGTCGGACCCATTAAACCCCTCAATATCTCCTAAAATATCGGTCACCCCTATTTGGCTACTCTGGTAGGCATAACACTCTGTAATGTTATAATGTCCCAAAATGGGGACATTACACTGTTTTGCAACAGACCATGATACAAAGGAATGGAAAACACTTTTGGGAAAAAATCAAGAAAAGAGGAACCAGAACAACCATAATGTTCAGTGGATCTCTGTAGAGGCCAGGGACAATGGAAGAAATATCAACATATTCACACAAGGAGGTGTTAAGACAGGAACTGACGCAACAAGACCGGATCCAGCACAACACCAATGGGTGAAGAAAAATACTGAAACACAGAAGCAGTTTGATGCGCGGAAAGAAAATGAAACATTCAAGGAGGCCAGATAGGAGTTCCTCAAACAAGATGTTGCGTCAACATCAGTTGCGCAACATAATTAGAATGTACCAATGTAGGAGATGCCTTTATCAATGGATCACACCAGTGAAGCACCACCTTTAGCGCAAGTAAGTACCATAAAGATTTTTCTGCAATCCTTTGTGAAGCTACTGAATGATCCATCATCTGTTAAAGTTTTGAAAAATATGCTAGAAATATGTAACACAGAGGTAGAGGGGAAGTTAGAGAAGAAAACAGGCAATCACCCCCATACAAGAAGGAGGACAAGCAGAGAATTCAAACTGAATGCCAACATTGGAGATTTCAATATGGGGGATATTATACTAGATTTAGGCTCTGAGGTAAATGTGTTACCCAAGAAAACATCGCAATGTATGGGAGATCCCACACTAGGCTATTCACATGTCGAGTTGAAATTAGCAAATCAACATAGAATTCTACCAATTGGAAGGCTTAAGGGTGTGACAGTAGATCTGGATGGAGTGTGCACTAAGGTAGACTTTGAAGTGATAGAAATAGTGGATGGCATAACACCTTATCCAACATTTCTTGGCTTGGATTGGGAATTTGATAACCGGGCCATAATCAACTTGAACACAAGGAAGATGGCATTCGAATTAGGAGAATACAGATTCATTTTCCCATTAGATCCATCAGAAGGAGAAAGTTTTGTAGATCCCACTTGCTTAGATATAGAGGAAATAAACCAGTTGTACAGAACCACCATGCATGAATAATATTATGTCAACCCAACTTCAGATGGGGTACTCAGCTGGAGGAGCATCACATCATGTGCTTCTAACTCAGATACAGGTTTGGAGAATCGACAACAAATATTGCATGAAGTCTCAACAAGAAGGTGTGCAAGAATAGACCGCCCAGTAACATGGGTTGGGACAATGATAAGAGAACCCCCTAGTTTTCATGGGAAGAATGATTTAGAATAATTCTTGACCAAATATGAAGAGGAAGTATTAGAGAACCAGATGCTCTTAGTCCTAGACATTTCACTCAATGATACACCTTCAAGATGGTGGGGTGCGCATAAAGAAACAATTCAGGACTGGCACCAATGTAAGAGGTTACTACGCACTAGATTCGGCATAGAACAGGGAAGCAATAAAATGCAAAGATACGTGTTGATGATTGTAGCTATGTGATACATTCTCCAGGACACAAACCTGAGAGAGAGTCCCTAAGAGGGGTGTGTGGTTCCTATTTGAGATAGATTTGGAACATAGAGATGGCATCCTCCTTATAGAGAGTTGAGAAGAACTCCAGATGATTCTCCTGTGTAACATAGTGAGAAAGGAGATCTGCAAAGTTGGACGTGCATGCGGCTGAGCACAAGGTGAACGTGTGAATTCCCAAAGAGTTGGGTGCATCATCATGAGACAGAGATGAATATGATGTATTAGCATCCTCTGAGCAGAGAGTTGATGATGAACTCCATATGAATCTCATGTGTAATGCAATGGGAAAGAAGATCTGTTGAGTGGATGTGCCTATGGACGAGCATAGGTGAACGTGATCCTAGTGGCTGAACACTGGTGAGAGTGGTTATTTTGTGTAATGTAGTGAACCAGAGATATGGACATCCCTATGGATGTGCCCCTAGTGGATGAGCACTAATGGGTGTATGAGATCCCTTTCTATGTTGTTCAAGACTCAGACCTTCCTGTAACCCTAATTGTAATGTAAAGGGTACAGGTCGGCCCCACCTTAATGTAATTGATAATTAATGTAAAAGATCATTAATCTGGCTAATATTAATTATATTATGAGATAGAAAGGTCGGCCCTATTGTTCCAATAGACACCTCTGTTGATAGGTCAAGTCTAATATAAGTAAAGGTAGATTCCCCATTGAGGAATCATATCTTTTGTGTGAGTTTGAAAATTTCAGCAAGTACATCTACTTGGGAAAAGTGTGCACCACTCTTGGGCGCTAGTCTTCTAGGGTTTGCAAGCACCCTCTTGTGTGCTAGTTTTTATTGGTGGTGAAGGTCTTTCTCTTGAAGAATATAGAAATGTATTTGGTTGGGTTTACTTCCCTTGTTGAGAAGGGTTTCCCAGGGTACTTCTTGTGTTCTTGTGCATGGTGTTTCTTCTTGTGATCTTGGTTGTTCCAACATTATTGGTTATGGTTAAGTTAAATGCTAAAATGGAATGAAATTCATTCTTAGCCATTTCTATTGAAAAATTAACATGGTATCAGAACATAGGTCTTGAAGAACCCCTGCACAAGATTCAAAATACTAAACCGTCCTCCTTCTGCAGTTCGGTACAACCTCTAGGGTGTCTGCAGAAATTTGTACGTCCCTCATTTGATTATCCTTTTCACCCCTTTACAAGTGTACGTTGGAGCTTAAACTTGGACCAATTTGTATGGCCTTCCTGAGTGCATCTCCAGAGACCTTCAAAGAAAAATTCTGAGGATTTTGAGTTGTTGACCCTAGGATTTCTAGGGTGCCAAGATTTTCTGCAGAACACTGATCTTATGATTTCTGCAACTTCTTGAAGAAACATTTTCAACTCATCAATCATTCCTATGACACTCTCAAAGTTGATTGTTGGCAATCATAAGCCCAACAAAATCCAAGGTTAATAATCCAACCTAATCATTAGGTTTTCTAAATCCAGTTGGCGACAGTTTGAAGAATCCAAACAAATGAAGAACAAAACTTTAGTAGAATATAGGCTTGATGGAGCAATCAACTTCAACTCCTAGAAATAAAGGCTTGAGTTCACCCTTGGAGAAGATGACCTTTTGGATGTGGTAACTAAAACTTTACCAGATACAGCTACCAATGAAGAGAAGAAGATAAGAAAGGAAGAAATGTCAAAGCAAGAAAAATAATCACCTACTCAGTAAGAGATCATCTCTTACCTCGTATTTCCAACTTGAAGACAAATTATGAAATGTATGAAGCATTAAAAGAAATGTTTTAAAGTGAAAACACCCTCAGATATATTACCTTGAAGATCCAACTTCAAAGTACCAAGATGATGAAAAGTGATACAATTTATATCTTCTTTATGAATATATCATAGATTAAAGAACAACTAGAAGCATTGGAGAAATCATGTCCAAAAGAGAACATGTCTTATCCACTCTCAACAACATTCCAAAACATTGGGAGCCTTTTATTCAAAGTATAAGTGGAAGAGAAAGTCTACCAACCTTTGATTGTCTGTGGACAGACTGTACTCAAGAAGAACTTAGAGTTACAAATAGAAGACTGGAAGACTCCCCTGATGAAAATTATGCTCTCACACTTCATACAAAGAAAGGAGGAAGATTCAAAAGAAACTTCAAAAAAACATTCAGAGATGAGAAGTCTTTATCAAACCCAAGTCAAAATCAGAGAAGAGACATTTCAGAAATTCAGTGCTTCAGATGTGAAAATATGGGCACTATGCAAGAAATTGTCCAACCAGGAAGAAGGGAAGACAATATGCTTCTACCACTGACATTGATCCATATCCACTTCAAAAGAATGAAGATAAGAGAGAGGAAAAGTACTTCCTCTAAAAACAAACTTCGAACTAAACATGACTACAAACCCAGGTAAATCATTTGATCTCTAAATTTATAGTTGATTGCATTCTTAATAAATGAAGGGTATTATCCCTAGTATGGGAGTACTCAAGACTTGGACCATTATCCCTAGTATGGAAGTCCAGACCTTATTTTATTGATTACTATGTTGGTCAATAAGACATAAAAATATTTAACAAGCAATAAAAGAATATCCCCTTTCTTCATACTTCAGAGAGAACTACTTGACTCAGAGGGAGTCAAAATAAAATAAAAAGAAGAAAGAAATAATGCCTTCAACAGTTCAAAGGAAGACTGACAGTATTCCAGCAAATTCAGCTACTCCAGTTGATATGACTAGAGATATTTTAGTAGGGCATAAAAATATTTCTTAGAGTCAACAAAACTCCGCTAGAAGGCAGAGAAACATGCAAGTCCCTCAAGGGACACCTTGAGAAAGAAATAGAGTTTTTTTCAAAACTACCCTTTAGTCTTGAGCCACTTCATTAATTATGAACTACCTTGTCTTGAATAAGCAACAAGAGAAAGAAGTATGAAAATATGCCATAACAGAAGAACTTAAAGAATGATGTATAAAGATATTATTCAAGAGACCATAAAGGAAGTCTATGGTAACTTCCAAGTGGATCTATAAGAGAAAGCATGCAGCTGATGGAAGTGTTAAGAAATACAAAGCCATATCTATAGCCATAAGATTCTCACAATCATAGGGAGTTGTCTATGATGAGACACTTGATCCAGTAAGCCCAATACACTTCCATCAGTACTACCATCCATTAGTTGAAAACTATATCAGATGGATGGATCCTTGATGAGTATGGGTTTCAGCAAGAGTGTTGTTGATCCAAACCTATATTATTACAGTGTTGGTGATGAGAGCCTGATTTTGATGACTTATTCAGAAATCCTTGTTAATGAATACAAGTAAGCCTTGAATTTTGATTTTGAGATGAAGGATATGAGTATGATGCACTACTTCCTGGAAGTATGACAGAGAACCAATGGGATTTTCTTGAGTCAAGGAAAATATAAAATGGGAATATTAAATAAGTTCAGTATGACAAAATACAAAAACACTGTGATGGATTTGAAGAAAATGAATGATGATGATTCAGATGAGATTGATACACAACTGATTGGATCATTGATGTATTTGATTAACACCATACCTGATTCATGATATGAAGTGAATATTCTTAGTAAATCTATGAGCCAACCAAGACAGATTCACATGATAACAGTAAAGCATGTATTGAGATACACATGAGTCACAGTTGGATATGACCTGAGATATGTCTCTAATTGTGAAAATGAGTTTGCAGGGATATGCCTATACAGATTGAGGAGAGAGTACAGTGGACCGGAAGAGCACATTCGATTGTTGTCTTACCATGAAAATTGTCATGGTTTCCTGATGCAGCAAGAAACAAAACTTTGTGGCCTTGAGTACCATTGAAGTAGAGTATGTAGCATCGAGTGTGTGAAGAAATATGGATTCACAAGCTTCTAGTAGATTTACTTGATCATGAGATGGGTCCTATGATGATAACCAGAGCTGTGTGTAAATCTCTTTGAGAACCCAGTGTTTCATGATAGATCGAAACACGTTGAGATAAAATATCATTATATTATAGACATGATGCAGAGGAAAATAGTACACATGTAATACCTTCCTACACATGAGCATATTGCAAACATATTCACCAAAATAGCTTGGTTAAGGATACCTCCCTAGTTGAGAGGGAGTGTTGATAACTACATCCAAGAAAAAATTTCAAAATACATCCGTGTGAGACTTGGCATGATGAAGAATGCCTCCCTAGATGAGAGGGAGTGTTGATGATTGCATCTATGTGAGGCATTCTCCAGGACACAAACCTGAGAGAGAGATCATGAGAGGGGTGTGTGGTTCCTATCTGATATAGAGATGGAACATAGAGATGAAATCATCCTTATAGAGATTTGAGAAGAACTCCATATGATTCTCCTGTGTAACGTAGTGAGAAAGGAGATCTGCAGAGTTGGACGTGCATGTGACTGAGCACAAGGTGAACGTGTGAATTCCCAAAGAGTTGGGCACATCGTCATGAGATAGATATGAAGACGATGTATTAGCCTCCTCTGAGCAGAGAGTTGATGATGAACTCCAGATGAATCTCATGTGTAATGCAGTGGGAAAGAATATTTGTTGAGTGGATGTGCCTATGGATGAGCGTAGGTGAACGTGATCCTAGTGGTTGAGCACTAGTGAGAGTGGTTCTTCTGTGTAATGCAGAGAGACAGAGATATGGACATCTCTATGGATGTGCCCCTAGTGGCTGAGCACTAGTGGGTGTATGAGATATCTTTCTATATTGTTCAAGAGTTAGACCTGCTTGTAACCCTAATTGTAATGTAAAGGGTACAGGTCAGCCCCACCTTAATGTAATTGATATTCAATGTAAAAGATAATTAATTTGGTTAATATTAATTATATTATGAGATAGAGAGGTCAGCCCTGTTGTACCAATAGACACCTCTATTGACGGGTCAAATCTAATATAATTAAAGGTAGATTCACCATTGATGAATCATATCTTTTGTGTGAGTTTTGAAATTTCAGCAAGTAAATCTACTTGGGAAAAGTGTGCACCTCTCTTGGGTGCTAGTCTTCTAGGGTTTGTAAGCACCTTCTTGTGTGCTAGTTTTTCTTGGTGGTGAAGGTCTTTCTCTTGAATAATATAGCAAAGGATTTGACTGGGTTTTATTCCCTTGTTGAGAAGGGTTTCCCAGGGTACTTCTTGTGTTCTTATGCATGGTGTTTCTTCTTGTGATCTTGGTTGTTGCAACATTATTGGTTAGGGTTAAGTTAAATGCTAAAATGGAATGAACTTCATGCTTAGCCTTGTCTATTGAAAAATTAACAATACAATGGCCAAGGGACACCAACAGAACATTTGGAGAAGTGAAAGACACAATGGAGAATGACACCACCAGAGGAATGGCCTCATCACTTCATCCATACACTAAAAGGAATTCCAGAAAATGGGTATGTAGACCAGGAAATGCGCAGAGGAACTGTAGAATGGACAACATTATAGCAGAATTTTATAGTAACCTTCTCATTTGAACATGAGAACCCCAACATTGATTCAACACTAAAATATATAAGAGGGGTGATATTTATTGATAAATCAGAGGTTGAACTCATGACATAATACCAACAATAGAATAGACAAATAGTCAAAGAACTACTGCCGTGTTATCATGTGGAAGAAGAAGCACCAGATGAAGATGACCCACACAATATTCATATTATAGAAACTGAAGGAGAAAGAGAGGTGAAAGGTCCATATTTGGAATCATAATTATTTGTTTCACCTATCAAAGTGAAGAAATTCAACATTGAGACAACTTATAATCCTAAAATGGAAAGTATTGGATATTATTAGGATGAGCAAACAGTGCAAATAATAACAGAGTTACCGTGCGAAGACATTGACATGTTCCCAACAACCTTTATAGAGATGAAAGGCATAACAGGAGAGCTAGGAGAGATGAAGTTACCTCTCAAACTTGAGGCAAGACCTATCAGACAGAGACCTTATAGATTCAATCTAGTGTATAAGCAGAAAGTGAAAGCCGAGATTGAAAAAATGTTGGAAGTTGGTATCATAGAACTAGTAGAGGAATCTGAATGGATAATCCCTATGGTAGTGCAAGAAAATAAACAAGGGGGGATAAGGATCTGTGTAGATCTGAGAAAATTGAATGATTCTTGCTTACATGACCCTTTTCCCACCCCTTTCATAGATGAGGTATAAGAGAATGTGGGAGGCCAGGAAACATATTCATTTACAGATGGATTCTCAAGGTACCATCAGATCAAGATAGCTCTAGAAGATAGGTATAAGAAAAAAAATTCCACATAATAGAGATCCTACCAGTACAGAGTCATGCCTTTTGGGCTGAAGAATGCACCAACCATATTTTCAAGAGTAGTCATAGCTAATTTTAAGGAATTCATACATCGGTTTTTAGAAGTATATCTGGATGATTGGATTGTATATAGTCTATTAAAAGACCATGTACAAGTTATTATCACTCTGTAATTTGCCCAAAGTTGTGGGGACAGTCACAGAGGCAACATCAAAACCACTTCGAGTCTTAGATCTAGCCCTCCAAGACTTAGAGAGGGATCTCTCTGTTTGATATTTTTTTTTTTGAATAGATATTAGGCTAGCTAATGAGTTCAGAATTTGGATTTTAGATTTGAGGTGTTTGGGAGATTGAAAACTCGAATTTTCATTGGGCCATAGGGTCTACCTTTCTGAAAATGGATCTATCTCGGATGTAAAAGATTGTTCTCCACAGGGCAGGATAGAAATACTGTTGGATCGAATTGAATTAAATGCAAGTGGAGGAGAGGAAAATAAGGGAAAATCCTTCAAGCAGAGGAGCAGCTAAGAATTCCTATGCTCAAATTCAGATGAAAACATGCAGATCATTAAAAGACCAGAAACAGAGTGCAAAAAACAAGTTATGTTCTTAATATTTATTTCAATGATTAGATCAGGGAAAAACATGAATGGATTAACAAAGTAAGAAAACAGTTACTCAGAGAAAAACATCACTAGGGATTCTAACATAAGAATCCTACAGATACAATTTTTATTTCTGGAAAGTCATCAAGAAAATTACAAGGTATCCCCTGTGGGGCATGAACCCAGAGCTCAATCGTCAACATTTTACATTAAAATCACATCAATAAATAGGATATATCCCCCAAAAAGTTTTGGAAGTCAGATTCAACCCCCTCGGCCAAAAATAGCAACAAATCCCCAAAAATCCTGAACTGTCCGCCATGAAAGACGGGTCGAATTTATGCAAAAAAGGGGTCCGCACAGACATCTGTTTCTCTTCAATTCTGAAGCCTAGGAAAAAAATGAAGGAGGTTATTGTATATGGGAATGTTCGGGACAAAAACCTCCTTTGGTTTCGCCAAATTCACCTCCATCTCACCGTAACAACTCCCGTAAAATCGTGATTGTAACAGGAAAACCACAAATCCAGAAAATGAGGCTGAAAGACAGATTCGATTCTCCCAACTGGTAGTACCTTTTAAAGATATGGAAGAGGTTTTTGTTCTTCTGACCGTTCTGAACAAAAACCTCTCTCAGTTTTTCAAAATCTGTCTTTGTTAGCCCATAATCCACTTTGGAAGATGACTGGTTGAAAATATTGCGAAATCAATTTTGTTGGGGATAAGTGGTATTTCGAACCCCCCCTGAGGTGGTAAGTGGTTTTAGGGGGGGCGGGGGTCGGCTGGCATGTGGATATGACACCTATCCATGGGTGGTTTTTAGGAAACAACTTATCGGACCCCCATGAGCTGATGGGACGTGAGGGGGGGGGTCCGAAATGCACGGGAGAGTGGGTAGGGAACTTAGGATTATATTTTTTTTTAATTTTTGTTTTTGTTTATTACATGTTTTTGTTTTTATGTTTTATTATATGTTTTGTTTTAATTTTTTGTGTTAGTTTGTTGTAATTTTTTTTTATTTATTTTTTATTAATTTGTTTTATATGTATTATATTTTAATTGTTTTATTTTATATGTTTTTGTTTTGTTTTATGTTTTATTAAATGGGTTTGTATTAATTAATTTTATTTTAACATTTAACACTAACCTAAAATAACCTAAACACTAACTTAATTTGTCAGGATAATGGAGGATGATATCATGAGGCAGGGGCGGTATGGTATTGCCAATATGGTGGTAAGTTGGAAAGATCGTAAGCAGTAAGTGGTCTGGAGTGGAGGAGTTTTGATGCAATGGATTGACGACACGTTGGGACAGGGCCCACCGGGAAAACCGCCTCATTCCGGACCCCCCCCCCCACCGTTAAAGGCAGAATGGTCGAGGGGGTCCAGAATTGCTTGTAGACCATCCATCTGCGTGCTGTCAGGATGATTGTAGATCTGTGTGATCTTGTT
>ML785887.1:1488259-1506544 GCA_009831015.1 Picea engelmannii
GAGGAGGTCCGGAATCCATTGTCGATCTAAGCACATTCTTTATTCTCCAGGCACGAATGCAACAAAAACTTAGGTTTAGTGATTTTTGTGGGTTTTGTGTGTTGGTTCCCTTGCTTTTGTCACCATGGGGTTTGGAAACACCACTCAACGTCAAAAATCGTGAATTTTCTTTTCTTTTCCTTTCCTTGAAAATAATTTGCAGAAATGAAATATTATTTGCAAGCCAAAATACATCCAGAGTGAAAATTTTCCAGTCAGCAGTTGATCCTATAATTATAGGGTTATAACATAAGTATTAAGGCTGATGTTGGAAATATCCAGGCAGTGTCAGATATCATTGAATATCAGGAAGTGCATTTTTGGTACACCTTTTGGAATATTGTTGGGACATATAGTCTATAAAAAAGGGTTACTGGTGGATCCTACTAAGATTGCAGTAATTGTAAATTTACCACCACCAAAATCAGTGCACCGGTTGAGAGAAACATCGGGACATACAGACTATTACAGGAAATTTATCAAGGGGTATGTGTAGATCATTGCACCAATGGAAAAATTATTGAAGAAGGATATCGGATTTCAGTGGAATGAAGAATATCAACAAGGGTTGGACACATTAAAAGAAAATATGGTCACAACACCTATACTAGTATTTCTAGACCAGGAAAATACATTTCATGTGCATGTAGATGCATCAGCTATAGCACTTGGAGCAATTTTGGTGTAGCCAGGAGCAGGGGATTTAGACCATCCTATAGCCTTTGCAAGCAGAAAATTGTCAGAATCAAAGCAGAAGTATAATACCATAGAAAGAGAAGGCTTAGCCATGGAATATGCACTTCAGAAGTTTAGGTACTATCTGCTCAGAAAACACTTTAATATGTTCACAAATCATTCCTCTCTAAAATATTTAGTCAACAAGCTAGTGTTGGGGGGGGAGGATTTGTAGATGGTTGTTGTTATTTCAAGAATTTGATTTAGAAGTAATAGTGAAACCAGGAAAGATGAATGCAGGACCTGATCATCTATCAAGGGTCACTAATGGAGAGGAACCTACAAACTTGGAAGACAACTTCCCTGATGCGTGGTTGTTTTCGATACAAATAGTTGATGAATATTTTGTTGATATTATTGAATATTTGAGTACAAGGATTGCGTCAAAATAATTTAGCACTGCGCATAAGAAAAAATTTGGTAGTCAAAGTTGCAGACTACCAATTGATTGCGGGACACTTATATAAAATGGGTGCAGAAAACATTTTGAGAAGGTGTGTACTCGAGCATGAAAGGCCTAGAATTTTGGCAGAAGCTCATGAGGGAATAGCTGGAGGGAATTATGCAGGAAAAGATACTGCGTAGAAGGTATTGCACTTAGGATTATGGTGACCAACAATTCATAGGGATGCCAAGGATTATTGCCAAGCATGTGATGTCTGTCAGAGGGTGGGAAAACCCAACAGAAGGGGTGAGATGCCCCTAATACCACAAGTAACTTTGTAGGTATTTGAAAAATGGGAAATAGACTTTGTTGATCCAATCCATCCACCAGCAAAAAGGTCAGGAGCAAGATATATCATCACTGTGAAAAAATATTTAACAAGATGGGTAGAAGCAGCACCAGTCAAATACTGCAGTGCAGAGATAGCAACACACTTCTTGTTTGAGCAAGTGATCACCAGATTTGAATGTCTAAGAATTTTAATGAGTGACCAATTTACCCAATTATCAACATTACTATCAGGTCTATGATTGAGGAGTTTGAATTCTATCACCAGAAGAGTACACCTTACCATTCTTAGGCAAAAGGAATAGTAGAATCCTTCAATAAGATCTTAGAGAATGCTTTGACAAATATTTGCAATGTTAACATGGATGATTGGGATTTGAAAATACCAGCGGTACTATGGGCATACATGACTACATGCGAAAATTTGACAGGACATACACCATTCAGATTGGTGTATGGGAAGGAAGCAGTAGTACCATTATAATTTATGGTACCCAGTCTGGACGTAGAAGAAATCACCAACATTACAGAAAAATGCACAGTGAAGGAGAGGTTGAATAAACTAATGAAAATGGAAGAGGATAGGATTCTGGTAGGATTTCACCAGGAAGTATAGAAAGCCAAAGACAAATCCTGGCATGACATACATATCAAGAGGAAGAGTTTCAAGGAAGGAGACCTAGTCTTGCTCTATGACGATAAATTTTACCAACATCCTAGTAAGTTTAGAATGCATTGGCTAGGGCCATATGAGGTAAAGACTATCACATATGGAGGATCTATACAACTAAAGGATTTGGCAGGAACAGAACTGAAAGGAATGATCAATGGTAGTCGACTGAAACAATACAGGGACAGTCGACCTCCTAACACTTAAAAGTTACAACGCGGTAAGAAGGACATCTACATAGTGTAATATAGTAGAAGATAGGATAGAAAAATGATAAAAAGAAATAAAAAGGAGAAAAACAAGGAAAAATAAATACAAAAATAGAAAAGAAAGAAAATAAAAAAATTACTGGGAAATATTGTGCGTAGAAAAAGTGGACTCAACGCGACAAAAGGAAAAATGTATGCACGCAGCAGATGGATAACAAGAAATCAAAACATTGCGCACTAAAGACAAATTACAACAAAAATTCACGGTGCACTTAAAAAGTTCAGTGCACCAGAAAAAGAACCAACGGTCAGAAAATAAGAAAATGACGATTATGGAAAAAAGGGGCCAACTGGCGAAATTTATGAAATTAAATGGAACGTACTTGTAAATCTACATTGCATTAATCACGGCCAGGAAAGCTTCTCTGAGAAGCTTCACGACATTTATGGAACCCTTTATATAAAGGGGAAATGTGGGCAGAATACAACTTATTGTGAAATTTAAAACTTGCAACGATAGATAGTACGCAAAGAACAAGAGAATAGATGAGTGCACAATGTGAATTAGTCGAAGCCCATTCGGATAAAAAAGAGCAATACCCACGATGACACCACCAAAGATTGGTGCACCGAGCCAAACAAAAAGGAAAACTCACAGCAATATGAGAATGCCTCATGAAACTGCAGAGGCCAAACAAGAAACCGCACAGAGAGAGGGATTCGTCGATGTTGACGCAATCCCCTCGCCATGCATTGAACCAACAAGCCCCAGACTGGTGGAGGAAGAATCCCAAGCTCCAACAATGACTGCCATGGAAATCGATTCGCATGACAGTGCGCAGGAATGAAAAACAAATGATGCAATCAACCTACAACAACCTGCGAGGGTCGAAGAAGCTCAAAGAACAAATGGCGAAGCCATCGAGCACACAGAGGAAGTCAGGCCAAGACCTCAACCTGAAGCAGGGTCCGTAAGAATAGGCTGGGACCTCTAGCGCATTGGTCAGAAGAAAGGGAAAGCAACCCATCGTGTGGTCCTCGTGCAGGCATCCTGACGCAACAATTTTACTATCGCACATTCGAGAGGGAGTGCAGACCATGCCAACACTTTTTGGTTGCGTGGAGAAGATAAAGTATTCGGACCATGATGTGGCCAACGCTGGAAAATTCTCTGAATTTGTGCAGCAGGTATACATGGACAACACAGGCACATGACCCTTTGGCGACCCTATACTGCAACCAAAACCATGGGCATCCGGCCTAGCCAACACATGCATCCTCAACTTGGTGGAAATTCCCCATTTTGGTAGGGGGGAGGAAGTAAATAATTATGTCAAGAAGTTAATGGAGGTCCTCCATGGAGGCTTCTTATGGCTGGAGGAACCCATCTCAATCGATGTTGAATTGATTTCATTCATCATAGTTATTTCATCCATGGGCAAGAGTCCCGCACAGTACCTGGACGAAAAAGAAAAGGAGAAATCTCTTGCCGAGGAGATGAAGAAAACCTATGGCACAGAGAGGGGCTCGCTAATCATAAAAATAATTAGTGACGCAACCACGAGAATGGCCACAAAGCTTATGGCATACAATATGTTAAGAAAGTACCACAAAGAGGAAGTCTCGGCAGGGGTTGTCACAGCTGCAGCACAGTGCACCAATGGCACCATGCTCAATTGGGCCCCTTATCTGTTAAACATGTTCCTCGACGATTGCAAAGATGTACAAGACTTGGGGACATACTTTCATTATTATTGGCTATTGATCCTAATATCACTAGTCAGGTGGAGGGAGCCACCATATTCTTATTTTTGCGACAGGATAGGTCATTTCTACGTAATGCGGTATACCTCAATGGGGAGAACTTCATAATCCAAGAGAAGTGGCAATGCAGGTAACTTTGTGTGGTACTTCAACGACATCCAAGAAATCATAGAAAACACATGGAGAATCACTTCGGAGGTTGTTTCACAATACCAAGGTATTGAAAATTTCAAATCCACATGCCACAACATGTGGGTCCAAGCACGCAGGGATCCACAGAATGAATGGTTACAACTGCAATACTACATCAGCACAGAAGAGGTTGAAATGGAAATGAGGGATTGGTAGGATGACTGGAATATTCTAGTCATCCATAAGGAAGTTCCTACAAGAAAGGAGGAAAAAGAAGGGGTATCAAAGTCACCTGCAGGAGACAATGTTGTGCCCAAAAATCCAAATCCCAACCAGAAGTCGACGTAGCAAAAGAAAGGGAGTGCGCCAAAGAAAGATGTGTAGGAAGGAAAAAATGGCACTACTCCAACACAAGGAGAATAAGGAATGGTGGATACAAATACACAAGAAACGCCATCAACAACCACTCCATAGGAAATAGGGCCACCGAAGCAACCAATCATACACACAGGGAGGTCACACAAGAAATCCAAGGTGCACAAGAAACTTCCAAAGTACACGATTACTGAGGATGATCTCGACCTTGTGGCATAAAAAGTACAGGAACGTGGAACAGAGGAGTTTGAAGACACCCAACACCAAAGAGGATGAATTCAAGATGAGCTAGCAAACATAAGGCATGTCCTGGAGCAGATGAGAGCAGTGCACATGCCTGAAAGGAGAACAAATCCCTTCCCCACAAAAACAGAAGCAGAGGCAAGGACCATGCCAAGCGAGCAAGATACCATCCAAGCCATAGCGCAGGGGAGCCCAAAATTCCAAGTCACTTCCAACATGCTACAGATGGATGATACCATATCCCATACACCACTAAAGGATCTAGCACAAGCAGAGTTGGTAATGGAAAGAATACCAACCAAGGCATTGTACAGGTTTCAAGTCAATGTCGCGTAGGAAGTGCAATCGCGCACAAGGACTGATGCGATGGAACTATAGCATGCAAAGAATGGCAAGGAAACCTTAGAACTGGTAGTTGAGCAGGTCAAGCTTGAAACCAAGGAGGAAAAAGAACGTGAAAAAATAATGGAATATGGTCTAACAACAGTGTATAATCGCATCCCTGACAGTGCGCAAGAAGAGAAAAAAGGCACAAAGGAGAAGCTCAATATCATTGCGAAAACCATCGATCAGTATATGCAATAGATTGAGGAGATAAAGGAAACACTGAACCCCACAACTCCTCCAGAGGTGAAAGAACAAAGGAAGTAAGAAGCTGCATTTCAAATAGTCGAGATGGAGAAACAAGTCAACGCAATAGAAGAATTGTTCGACCAAACAACGCAACTCTAGACATCGTTGGATGAGGACGAGCAGGTTCAGTAGTGAGACAAGGAAGAAGAAAGAGTAAGCCAACTATAGAAGACCTCAAGCAGAGGCAGAAGACAATGAGTATCACAGAATGCCTGAAAGGTACTCAAGATATGAATAAGTTGCAGTCCCAGTTGAAAGCAGCGCAGATGCAGAAATAGGAGAGGCAAGAAGAAGTGGAACCACTCCAAGAACAAGTCGTGCATATGATCACATAGTTGGAGGAGGAGGAGAAGAGATTGGTGCAGGCACACATAGAGAGCACAACACTGATCCATGAGAAGATCACAACATAATCAGTAGAAGCACTGATAGGAAAATCCGTGCAGGTCCAAGCAAGATGAATGGAACTTGCAGACAAGTTCCACAGCCTAGCAGAGGTTGTTCAGGGAGCGTGTACTACCTACGTGGCTCAGGATGAGCCACATGTCAGTGTTGGGGGCTTGTTGGGTGTAGTCCTATTTTGAGGAAATACCCAATTTTGGTAAGGTATGGCCCAATTTTGGAGAAGAACAACTGGCGGGAAAAGAAACATGTGCGAGGGAAAGACGCATGAATATGAGGAAAGCATGCAAGGCGCACAAGCAGGAAAACCTAAGCATGCTAGGGTTAGGGTTTTGGTAAGAGATTGTAATGGCTGTTAAACTTGTAAACTAGCATAAATAAGAACCTGGGAGGTCTGGGTCGGGGTCCCAAGTGGTTGTTGGTTCAAGTTAATTCTGAATTGTAAGAAACTGTTGTGATACCTTTTTGTAAGATGTTGAGTTGTAGAAGAGTCAGGTAGCTAGATATTGAGGGTTAGATCATAGGTTGAGGATCCTGGTGTGATCTAGTCTTCCTTACAGAGGTTGCGGAACCTGTTTCAGAATTGTAGTGTGCGCAGCGCCATATTTTTTAGAAATCTAAATAAAAGAGCCTAAGAAGCGAGATCTTTGTGAACGTAGCCTAGGAGGGAGTGAACCACGGTAAAACATGTGTATTATTTGATGAGTGAATACATGTTTACTTTCTAGTAATGGTTGATCATCTTTAATTCCTTCTAGTGATTGATTTACACATAATTGGTTAGTTAGATCTATTTGAATGCACGTATAAGCTTACAGATGAGTGGATCTTAATAATAATAGACAGAGTAATAAGTTTAAGGCCATATGAAGAAAAAATCCAATCCAAGATCCCCACTCTTTCCTAGACTGCAAGCACTTGAGCGTTGTAGTCACCCATAGAACTATCTCAAGTGAGACTGCGCAGTACATTCTGTGTGTTGCGTTGCCTTCTAGTTCACCATAAGGGTCGATAGTTTTAGAGGGTTTTGTTGGAAACCTGTTCAAATCTGAACCTAGGTCAGCCCAAGAAGTAGATAGAGAGATTAATAACCAATAGAGAAATTTATCTTCCGTATGGACGTTGGCCCTTGAAGGCCCATAACATCACCTTCATGACCCTAGATGTCACCCAGAGCTAGGGTTTTCATTTTGGAGGTAGTTGTGAGCCAGGTGGCATGTGTGGGCATCATCTAGTGCCTTTGGAGGCCAAGCGTTCTACATTATAGGCCCAACGTTCCACCTTAGGCCTCAACGTCACCCTAGAAGGGCATGACGTCACCCTTGGAGATGTTTTTAGATGCTAATTAATTTTATTTATGTCAAAATTGGATTTTAATGTAAATTGGCCAAGTCTACCTTAATTGTGACCTAACATTTATTAAGGGTCAAAGTTTTGTATAAATAGAGATAAAGTACTCTCATTTTAACATAAAAACTTCTCACACAAGAGGAAGAGGACTGGAATTGGTGCCCTACTTAGGGTTTATTGGTTGAAATTTTGAGGCACACTTCTCTTGGAGTCTTCCACTTGCAACTTGGATCAAATTTTGGTGAAGTCATTTGGTAATCTAGTGTTTTCATGCATGATTATTCTTGGTGAAGTAAATCTATTTTTTGTCATTACTTTTGAATGGTTATGGTACATTTTCTTACTCATGAAAAATATTATGAATTTGCATGCTTGATAAAATCTATAAGTGAAGAACTTAAGTTACTACTTTTTCACTTTGTATTTGCTAGGATTTTCTTAATTGGTTTATATTGCCAAGCCTATAAAGCCCTAAAGTGCTATCACTTTAGAGGTATTGATTTATTGTTGTTGCATCTAAATATCTCTTACAATTGTCTAAGAAGGAGGAAAACCACTAGGGCCTAGAAATGTTTATTCTCTAGTAGCTCCCCTCCTCAAAGATTGAATCCTAGAAGACTTAAGTTACTACTCTTCTAAGATTCATCTTTACTTGGATAACATAATCATTCTGTTGCTTACTCCAAATGAATGCTGCTAAAATTTTGACTCCATAACCCCTTAAAGGCACTAGTCCTTACACTTATTTTTGTTGAGAAATCAAACATGTTATCACATAAAGTTGTCAAAGGGTCGTAGGATGACCAAGTCCTTTTTTGCACAGAAACGTCCAAACGCAACATTCAAATCATCCCATTTCGGGCTTAAAATACAAGCATCGGGCGGGTTCATTTTTCAACGACGAATATCCTAGGAGCTGTTCAGATCAGTGGCCCTTAGGTATTCGGAATTATAAAGTTGTGCGAGGTTTAGTGCCAGACAGAAGCCCCGTAGTTGCAGATCAAGCACCATGCGTCCTTCTCCATCAGACGGTCATGATTTACTTCAGGAATTCGAGCTTCGGTAGTTTTAGCTTCTCCAGTCTCAATTTCATCTGGAGTGTTTTCTCCTGGAGTTAAAGTTCAAGTGCCACGCGTCCTTCTCCATCGTACGGTCATGATTTACTTCAGGAATTCGGGCTTCGGGGGTTTCAGATTCTCCCCTCTCACTTTCATCCGGAGTGTTTTCTCCCGAATTCCATCGATCGATGTCGTGTGTCCATCCAAATATAATGGTGGTAGCTTGCTTCGAGACTTCGGGCTTCAGGATTTTCAGCCTCCCCACTCATGTTTTCCTCTGAAGTGTTTTCTCCTGAAGTTCACCGATCGCTACCATGTGTGCATCCAAAATCTAATGGTGGTAGTTTTCTTCGGGACTTCGTGCTTCAGAAGTTTTGGCTCCTCTCTTTGGTTTCCTTTGGAACACATTCTCGTGGAGTGCATGGATCTCTGTCGTGTGTCCTCCCAGATCTAGTAGCTTAGATCTGCTCCGGACTCTGGAGCTTCGACGTTCTCGCTCCCTCCTTGTTTGGAAATTCCCAAAATGTTTCTGCTGCGGAGTTTCAGTTCTTTCACCACCTATCCATATGGCGCTAACACGTGGCACTCAGTCAAGGCACCTTTGGGCATATCATCCACTTGTTTCCAAGTGACATGTGTCACCCTCCTTTCTGCAACACATCAGCACAGTGACGTCAAGCCACCACGTCAGCATCGGGAGATCGTCCTCCAAGAGATGTTATTGTTCAGTGCCAAAAGTAGCACCCATCCTAAAGAACAGTTTTAATGGATCCTAAAATTGGTGGGAGGATAAAATTTAGCGGTGGTGCTAAATTTAGTAGGTGCACCTAGATCGCAAATCGTGACCCCATCAACGACCACGTTTCATTGTGGGGACACAACATGCTCGAACGATAAAATTCTTAAGCGGTCCCACGATTGAAACCATGGTATAGTGGAAGAGCTACGTGGCAAAAGGTGGTGGATTGCGAGCTCAAAAGCGGTGTGAATTCAAACCGCTTATGATGGCCCTGCAATCACGTGCTTATATAATGACAAATTCAAGAGAAGCGCATGTCCGCCCCCTAGGAATTAAGCCTCACCCCGATCCCGAGGAGAGATCAATTAAGAAAAGAGGGATTGGTAGTTGATACCTCATTTCAGTCCATAAATAGAGAGCATGGAGGGTCTAACCGTGGAGACAGAACTGTTAGCCCGAGGTACCCCTATGGACGGTTTTTCCTGCAGACCCATGTTGATCTGAGAAAGAACAGTCTGACAGAAGGATGCACAGACATAAAGCCTTGGATGGGTGGCCATATCACACTCTAGTAGTTGTGGACTGATCTGAATATAAATAGATTAGTTCAAGATTTTGTTAAGGTCGTCAAATGGTTGAGCAGAGCTCCCTATTTTGTAATATTTGATAACAGAGTTGTTCTCTGGTTTTGTATGAGACTTGAGACTTTCGCGTTAATAGAATTCAACTTCTTTCATCGTCTCGTGTAAATTGTACTGAAACACTCAAGCATGGAGGATCCAATCAAGGGTTGTAGTTGTATTGTAATGTAGGTTTGATTATAATGTTGTTGTGACCTGTTCCGGTACTTTCCCTTTGTTATCTTATTTCCCCTTATGTTGAAATGCTTTTGCATGGAGGATCCAGACGAGTTGTTGTAGTCGTATGATAATGTAGGTTTGATTATTATGTTGTTGTGACATATTTCTGTGTCTAAAACTTGAGTTCAAGAGTTCTCTTGAGCCTGATTTTTTCTTCACCATGTTGCTTGAAAGTCGGATGCCCATGGCAGACTTGTCCACCTTTCTCACTAAGTATTCTTTTTTCTCACCTTTAAACTCAAACCACTGACTGAAGTTAATGAGGACCTCATTTTCCTATGCACTGCTTGTCCAGTTTCTGTGTTAAATCATTCTTGTACTGATTTTTTTCCATTTGACCTCAACTCATAAAACCAACATCCACCAAACATTCTGATGGGTACTAGTCTTATCCTCTTGCAGTGAGAGGGTGACTCTCAATGCTAACGTTTCATGGCATCGTTGTCGGGGACGAAAGTGAAGATATCTTCCCTGGGAGAATGACAATGACTAGGTCTGATATTTGATGGTGAACAAAGAACATACACATTCAGACTGCATATCATTCACCAAGCGATTCCATGATTAAAGAATCCAGTGGTGATTCCACAGTTTTAAGAAGTCATATTTTCATATGGAAACCATTTTGGCTTGGAGGTTTGCTCCTTTTAATTTCTCTTCTAATCCTGATTTTCCAAATGTTGTTCCTACTATGGATGAATAGGGTGATTTTTTTCCCAAATTTAGAGAACATAGAGATGACAACTCTGCAGAGCATATGATTGAGTTTCATGAACTCATGCATCAGTGGGGAATACATCACGAGGATGTATTAATGAATATGTTCATGTACTCATTAGAGGGAGATGCTCGTGAGTGGTATCGATCCTTGCTCCCTGCTAGCATATCCTCCCTAGAACAGTTTCATGCAACTTTCAATATTCGTTATCAACATTTTTATTCCTCTGAGTTAATTTGTCATCGTTGTTGTGAGAAGTATAAAGACTGTGTTCAGGATATTGTTGTTTCTTATGAAGGTTGTGAGGATAAAGAAGATGTCGTGGATGAGGAATCAATTTTTTCTCTTCCATGTTCATTTGCATCTGATGAAAACTGTATTTGTTGTCTCAGTAAGGAAAGTGTAGAAATTGAGTCTGTTCTGGAAGTTGATATTATTTGTAGCCCGGTCTCTAAAAAGCCTAGATATGAGCAACCTATTTTTGACTCATATGTGTTGATGTTTGGACAACATCGGGAAGTCGTTCTCTTAGAATAATAATTAATAATATAAGTATTGATTATTAAATATCATATATAATAAGTAAATGATAATAATAAATAGTTATTGATTATTCAAGGGACTCATCCTTTCATGGATGGTCACCATATGTTCCCTATATATGGAACACTCATCATAGTAATAATATATCGATTATATCTCATATGAAGAAAAACAACATTGTATCATAGCAGGAGTGGGATGACTCCCTCATGGGAGGGCTCGAGTAAATATGAAAAAAAATTAACTTGCAGAAGCAAAAGAAGTACGAGATACTTGAACCAACTGAGTTTTAATGTCGGAGCGGACAACATCCAGTAAAGGCCTATATGTCGGCTCGGCCAAATAGGTTATAGTTGATCCAGAATCGATGAAAATTCCTCCTCTTCCACTGGGTTGAATCTCAAAAGTGCTCTTTGGATAAGAGATTGCTTTGCTCGCCACACAGATTCCTTCAAGGCTGAGATAGTGGAAGGTTGGGAAATTCTTGTTTGGAATTATAGGGGTGACACTGAACTTACCATCTTCAAAGAAATTAGTGCTACCCAATAATAAAGGGTTGGTTCTTGAAGAATTATACATGGATCCCAAACAATAGGAGAACACATTGTTAATGGAAGATCCAATATAGGAAACAAGAAATAGAGGCCCCCATCCCATACCAACTATATCATTAGATCGGGAAAAAGATTTCCCTTGGTCATGCCCACATCCGAAAGAAATGTGCTGAAATGTAGTCCTTGCCTGAGATGAAAGCATAAATGTTTCATAATCCAAGGTTCCATAGCTATAAGAAGTATCTGTATACCCATAGAGGTATACACAGTTTTTCTGGGCATCACACCGGTTTCCCACGGCTAAACAAACATTGATACCGAAGCCTTACTGTAGGACAAGGACTGCTCGGATTTATATAGTGAAGAAGGATGACACTTGGTCTAGATCAAATCGTTGCCCGTGTCTACTATTAAATGAAATGTTACTGGATTCAGGGATCCTATTTTCACCTGCATCAAAAATAAACCGTCTCTGACACTAAGCGGATTGTGGGAAATTTGGGCATTTTGGGTGATGAAATATTGTTGGAACCTACGTAATCTGTTGTGGCTTCATTCAATAGCTTGGTGTAGTTGCTCTGAATTTGAAAGGAGGGAATATCTATGTATGAGATCTACTCTAATGCTCTGATAATTTCTTGGTGGATCACTGGCAGGTGCCTTAATCCTCTTGACCTTTTATGTGTTGCTAGCGCAATTTCCCTTGTATGAAAAACATAAATAAAATAAGGTTAACATTGATCATTCAAGACACATATAATTGAACATAACTTTTAGGGTTTTTGAAGTACATGTGAGACAATTCGGTTCAGATTTGTGTATGTGGGACATTCAATGTCCAAAGAACGATGAAAAATGTTATAAATTGTTTCATTATCGAGGAGAATGGCCACATCGGTGTGTTCCAGGAGAAAGTTGAGGAGCCAGTTCCACAGAGAGAAGTCCCAGAGGAGGGCAGTTCCTGACATAGTAGAGAAGCTACTCCCAGTCTTAGTGCTTAGCAGTTACAGAGTCCCAAATGGAGTAGTTGTAGAATCCCAGAGGGAGTAGCTGCAGAAAGAGTGGAGGACCTACTCTCAAAGAAAAGAGCCAGATAGTGCTTTGTAGTAAGCACCCTAATCCAGCTTGTGGTTTTAGAAGACTAAGTTGTAGCAGAGCAAGTGTACCAGTGTGGTACAGTTGTATATGTCTCAGGAGATGAAGAAATGTTGTGGATATATACCGTTCTGAATAGGAAGAGAGTGCAGTTGAATGAAATCGCACCATAGGGTGTTGCCTAAGCTTGAGATCAGTCAAGATTCATGGAAGAAGACTTATATAACACTCAGCACTGCATAGGTAGAATATATCATAGCCAATTACCCAAGTCATGGAAGCAGTGAGGCTTCAAAAGCTTCTCGCAGTATTTTATCCGAGACATGGTGCAGATGAAGCAACCAATCTTCAGCACATAGATGAGCAAGATGGTGTAGACTTCATCTTGATGTGCCTCAGATGGTCAGATGAATGAACCAAGACATTGGTTTCACAAGGAAACCTCGATATGTCTTGTAATAAATTGAGTCCATAAGGGAACCTTGATATGTATTAGACATTGGTTTCATGAGGAAACCTTTATATGTCAAAGAAGGTCCAAGATGACATTCCCTTTCAGAGGGAGATAGTTGATCCAATTGATCCCATTGATCATGTATCTCCCGTTAATGTTTCCAGAGATATCGCAGTAGGTCGGAAGATAATTGCATGGGCTCATCGAACTCTGCAGAAGGAAGAAGGACACGCAACTCCTCATGCTACCTTCCGAGAGAGCAAGAGACCTCAGAGATATTCGTGTTATGTTGCAGCTATGAGCCACATCATTGATTCTAAGCCTTCTTGTTATGAGGAGGCATCTAGTCAGCCAGTATGGAGAGATTCCATGATGGAGGAGTATCCATCCATCATGAAGAATTATGTGTGGGATATTGTTCCGAGACATGAGGGGAAGTTTGCAGTGACTTCCAAATGGATCTACAAGATCAAACACATAGTTGTCGGGAGCATCAAGAGGCACAAAATGAGATTTGTTGCTAGAGGATTCTCTCAGGTGGAAGGAATAGATTATGAGGAGACATTTGCTCTTGTTGCTCGATACACTTCTATCCAAATGATTATTTCCCCTACAACATCCATGGGTTGGAGAGTACATCAGATGGGTGTAAAGACAACATTTCTCAATGGAGAGATTGAGGAAGAAGTATACATTGAGCATCCATATGGTTTCATGATACATGAGACGGAGTGTCATGTGTGCAGGTTGAAGAAGGCCTTGTATGGACTTAAGAAACCACCTTGAGCTTGGTATGCGAGGATTGATGGACACCTGATGATTTTTGGGCTTCAGCAAAACTATTATCGATCCCAGCTTGTACTACAATACCGTTAATGGTGAGCCCCTGATTTTGGTCCTCTATGTTGATGATTTATTCCTCACCGATACTAAGAGCCTTATTGTTGAATGCAAGTATGTGTTGGCCTCTAAGTTTGAGATGAAGGAGCCTGGTATGATGCACTATTTCTTGGGACTAGAGGTGTGGCAGAGAACTGATGAGATCTTCCTAAGTCAGGGGAAGTACACAGTTGAGATATTGAAGAAGTTTTGGATGATGAACTTGAAGCCCATGTCTACACCAATGGTGACGAATTCGAAGAAACTAAGTGTGTCTTCTTCCGATTCCAACGAAATTGATCCAACCCTGTACAGACAACTAATTGGATCATTGATGTATCTAATTAACACCAGACCAGATATTTTCTATGCAGTGAGTGCACTTAGCCAGTTTATGAGTCAACCAAGATAGACACACTAGATTGTTGCGAAGCATGTGTTGAGATACCTACAAGGAACAATTGGACATGGTCTGAGATATACTTGCAGTATTGATATGATATGGAAAGAATATATTGACTCTGAATGGGAAGGGAGCGCAATGGACAGAAAGAGCACCTTCGGGGGTTGCTTCACTTTGGGATCTTCCATGGTTTCCTGGTGTAGAAAGAAATAGACTTATGTGGCTTTGAGCATAGCAGAAACATAGTACATTGCATTAAGTATGTCAATTCATGAAGCAGAGTGGCTTCACAAGCTCCTTGTAGATTTATCCAAACATGTGTTGGATTCCACCATTAGTCATTATGGTAACCAAAGTTGTGTGAAAGATCTTGGTGTGGTTATTGTCCTAGTCATGGTGATTTGACAAGGAATAATAAAGACTCAAGATGTTATATGCTATTACATGTGGACTCAAAGTGAGACTAATATTAGAGAGAGTTAATTGGCTCAGAGGGAGAGTCGTAGAAGGATTTTTTCCTCGGTTCAGGTGGGAGAGAGATGTCTCCCAAGACTGGCATACAAGTGTCATGAGTCTAGGGTGAAGTTTGTATACTTCAAATACAAGCTTGGAATGTTGCAGAATGTCTCCCTCATTGAGAGGGAGTGTTGATGTTTGGACAACATCGAGAAGACATTCTCTTAGAATAATAATTAATAATATAATTATTGATTATTAAATATCATATATAATAAGTAAATGATAATAATAAATAGTTACTTATTATTCAAGGGACACATCCTTTCATGGATGGTCACCATATGTTCCCTATATATGGAACACTCATCATTGTAATAATATATCGATTATATCTCATGTGAAGAAAAACAACAATATGATGATGATAAGATATTGCTTCTTGGGAAACCTGTGTTTAATAATGAAGAACAATTTTCTCATGTTGGGCAGAAGATACCTCTTGGTAGTTCATTTGAGGCTCCTCCTTTATTTGATCATTATGGAGATAGTGATGAAGATGTTGAGGTGTTTTTTGAAGAAAAAGGAATTAGCATCCAACCTTCTAATGAAAGTGAAATCTTTTACCAAGAGCGGCATGATAAAGATAAAGAGACATCCATTGATATACATGAGGATATTTCTTTCCATCAACTAGAAGATGTTATCAAAGCAGACAAAGGAGAAGTGGATCATCAGCCTTTCACTCACATGTGTTTTCCACAGACATTCAACTATATGTGAGCAGTTGTAAAGCAAAGCAGGTTTTTTGTTACCAGCCCAGTAGGTTTTATCACCTATTTTATGACCATGTAGGGGAATACATGGAGTTGCATTTCCTCATTGTATTGGAGCCTCCAAGCCTTATCTTACCTTCATCATTAGGAGGAAATATGAAGAATTTAATCAATTTGTTGTCACAGTTTCATTGTCTCTTCCTGACTAGTGACAGAGTAAATAAGTTTTTAATTAGGAAGTTATTTGAATGGTTCTGGTGGAAGATTGTTTTCACCTAGCACATTGTAAAAAGTCAGTTAGTCTAGGATTGTACATAAATAATCTCCTTATGGAGCATGTGTGTTAGTTTTCTTTTTTGTAAATAGAGTAGTGTACATGTCGGCCTATTTCCTTCAGCAAATGTATTTGAGCTCGACTCCACAACCCAACAGCTAAGGCACTAGAAATGCTTGTTTTTGGCATCTCACATGGAGCATGCCATCCCCCGTGGAGCCAATGTTATCATATAAAGTTGTCAAAGGGTCGCAGGATGACCAAGTTCTTTGTTGCACAGAAACATCCAAACACAACATTCAAAGCAGCCCATTTCGGGCTTAAAATACAAGCAGCAGGCGGGTTCATTTTTCAACGACGGAGATCCCGGGAGCAGTTCATATCAGTGACCCTCAGGCATTCGAAATTATAAAGTTGCGCGAGTTTTAGTGCCAGAAAGAAGCCCCGAAGTTGCAGATCAAGAACCATGCATCCTTCTCCATCGGACAATCATGATTTACTTCAGGAATTTGAGCTTCGGGAGTTTCGGCTTCTCCACTCCCGATTTCATCCAGAGTGTTTTCTCCTGGAGTTAAAGATCAAGTGCCACGTGTCCTTCTCCATTGGACGGTCATGATTTACTTTGAGAATTTGGGCTTCGGGAGTTTCGGCTTCTCCCCTCTCACTTTCATCCGGACTATTTTCTCCCGAATTCCACCGATCGTTGTCACGTGTTCATCCAAATCTAATAGTGGTAGCTTGCTTCGGGACTTCGAGATTTGGGAGTTTCAGCCTCCCCACTCTGGTTTTCCTCTGAAGTGTTTTCTCCCAAAGTACAATGATTGTTGTCGCGTGTCCATCCAAAATCTAATGGTGGTAGTTTGCTTTGAGATTTCGGGCTTCGAGAGTTTCAGATCCTTTCTTTGGTTTCCTCTGGAACACATTCCCGTATGTTGAAATAATGTAACTGCAAAGAGTATTCTTATTATTATTGTTATTTTATTCATAGGATTAATCCCCATTGTGGATTAATCATGTCGGTAATTGTATTAGGACCAAATCCCCTTTTGCGGATTGGCCATCGGACAATTGTAATAGGTAGAATAAGAAGTCGGCCCCATTAGTTATTATTGAGACCCAGAATTAAATTAAAGGTGGTTTTACCCACCCAGATTAAGAAGTCGACCCTGCCAGTGAAGAGACACTTCACACAAGCCATAACTTGTATAAATAAAGGAGGCTAGTGCCTCATTTGACAACAACTCACTTGCTCATTTTCTTAAGAGGCAAGCTGCAATTACCAGTTGGAGAGAGGAGAAGAGTGGCACATATTTTGGAGAGGACTATCTGTATTGGTTTGAGTTATCTCTTGAACATTGTATTGGCAATTTATGATAAGGAAGTTTTTGCTGGGTTTTCTTCCCCTGGAGGGTTTCCCAGGATAAATGTTGTGTCTCTTGTGAATGTGTATTTCTCAGTGATCTCGTTCTTATGTTAATCTTATCTATTGAAATGTAAAGAACTATAATAATGGCATAAACATTAACATGGTATCAGAGCCAACCTGAAGGAAACATATTTCGCAAGAGAAAAACATCATTGTTGTAGTACCTGCAAATTAGGGTTTTTCAAAAGTGAAGTTTTTCAGCTCTAAAACTACCTAGAAAGTTGCGCCCTCCCCCAAGGATCATTTTGGAACTTAGAGCACACCTTTTTAGTGGCTAAATCTCCTGGAAAGTGAAACCCTAGTTTCACAAAGTACCAGAAAACCAGAGTACCAGAAGTACCAGAGTACCAGAAGTACCAGAAAACCAGAAGCACCAGTCCAGAAATACACAGATCAAGTTTGAGGGGGTAAAAGTTGGATTTTCGAAATTCTGAGCACACCAGCATACTCACCTCAGCTCAGTGCATCTATCCCCTAGATCAAATTTTCAAAATTCGAAGTTTGAAAAATTAGGGTTTCCTCATAAAACCCTAAGTTGCAGTTGCAGTCTCAGAACCAGTTGTAGTTGAAGCCGTAGAACTAGTTGCAATCACCCTTGAAGTTATCTCAAGAGTTGGCAATGATTACCGTTGCTACCAGATGGAGCCACTACCTGCAAATGCTATCAGAGGTATATACTTACATATGTTTAATGGTTAAACCCTAAAGAGTATTTACAGGAGAAGGGATCTCTTGCCATAGATCCAGAAGGATCTCAAGATCCAA
>ML785887.1:1510872-1531811 GCA_009831015.1 Picea engelmannii
TTCTGACCTCATTGTTAGACGTAAAGAGGGATGTTGATGTGTTCCTTGCGTCTGACCTAGTTGTTAGACGTAAAGCAAGATGATTCCTCACTTCTAACCTCGTTGTTAGACGTAAAGCAAGATGTTGATGTGTTCCTTGCTTATGACCTAGTTGTTAGACATAAAGCAAGATGATTCTTTTCTTTTGACCTCGTTGTTAGACGTAAAGCGAGATGTTGATGTGTTCCTTGCTTCTGACCTTGTTGTTAGACGTAAAGCAAGATGTGACTGACACTGAGCTACCAGCTTATCAGCTGTGACATTGAGCCAGTGTAGTACTGTGATGTGCCAGCCTAGTGTTGTGATGAGGTATCATTTTTATTGATACATATTGATGCAGATGATGATGGCATTCTTTCGAGAATGATGATGTTGCTGATGAAGAAAACTTCCGATGACTCGTAAAATTGCCAGCCAATGTTCCAAGATGATATTGATGATATTGTCCTCCTGATGCCACTGATGATGCAAACCTCTCTCGTCTGATGTTGTTGAAGAATACCCTTCTTGTTAAGGGGGAGTGTTGAAATAATGTAATTGCAAAGAGTATTCTTATTCTTATTGTTATTTTATTCATAGGATTAATCCCCATTGTGGATTAATCATGTCGGTAATTGTATTAGGTCCAAATCCCCTTTTGCGGATTGGTCATCGGACAATTGTAATAGGCAGAATAAGAAGTCAGCCCCAGTAGTTATTATTGAGACCCAGAATTAAATTAAAGATGGGTTTACCCACCCAGATTAAGAAGTCGGCCCTGCCAGTGAAGAGACACTTCACACATGCCAGAACTTGTATAAATAAAGGATTCTAGTGCCTCATTTGAAAATAACTCACTTGCTCATTTTCTTAAGAGGCAAGCTGCAATTACCACTTGGAGAGAGGAGGAGAAGAGTGGCACATATTTTGGAGAGGACTATCTGTATTGGTTTGAGTTATCTCTTGAACATTGTATTGGCAATTTATGATAAGGAAGTTTTTGTTGGGTTTTCTTCCCCCAGAGGGTTTCCTAGGATAAATGTTGTGTCTCTTGTGAATGTGTATTTCTCAGTGATCTCGTTCTTATGTTTCTCTTATCTATTGAAATGCAAAGAACTATAATAATGGCATAAACATTAACACTGTGGAGTGCATGGATCTTTGCCGCATGTCCTCCCAGATCTAGCGGCTCAGATCTGCTCCAGACTTCAGAGCTTCGGCATTCTCGCTCCCTCCTTGTTTGCAAATTCTCGAAGTGTTTATGCTGCAGAGTTTTAGTTCTTTCTCCACCTGTCCATCTGGCGCTGACACATGGCACTCAGTCCAGGCATCTTTGGGCATATCGTCAGCTTGTTTCCAAGTGACGTGTGTCACCCTCCTTTCCGCAACACATCAATAAAGTGATGTCAGGACACCACGTCAGCATCGGGAGATTGTCCTCCAAGAGGTGTTATTGTTCAGTGCCAAAAGTAGCGCCCTCCCTAAATCACAGTTTTAATGGATCCTAAAATTGGTGCGCAGATAAACTTTAGCGATGGTGCTAAACTTAGCAGGTTCGCCCAGATCGTAGATCGCGACCTGATCAAAAACCACATTTCATTGTGGGGACACAACATGCTCAAACGATAAAATTCTTGAGCGGTCCCGCAATTGAAACCATGGTATAGTGGAAGAGCTACGTGGCGGAAGGTGGTGGATTGCGGGCTCAAACGTAGTGTAAATCCAAACCTCTTATGACAGCCCCGCAATCACGTGCTTATATAATGACAAATCCAAGAGCAGCGCATGGCTACCCCCTAGGCATTAAGCCTCACCCTGATCCCGAGAAGAAATCAATTAAGAAAAGAGGGACTGGTGGGTTATACCTCAGCTCAGTCCATAAATAGAGAGCATAGAGGGTCTGACCGTGGAGACAGAATTGTCAGCCCAAGGTACCCCTATGGACATTTTTTTCCTGAGGGCCCATGTTGATCTGAGCACACACAGTCTGATAGAAGGATGCACAGACGTAAAGCCTTGAATGGGTGGCCAGATCACACTCCTAATATTTGTGGACTGATTTGAGCATAAATAGATCACTTCAATATTTTGTTAAGGTCTTCAAATGGTTGAGCAGAGCTCCCTATTTTGTAATATTTGATAATAGAGTTGTTTTCTGGTTTTGTATGAGACTTGAGACTTTTGCATTAATAGAAGTAAGCTTCTTTCATTGTCTCATGTAAACTGTACTGAAATACTCAGGCATGGAGGATCCAGTCGAGGGTTGTAGCTGTATTGTAATGTAGGTTTGATTATAATGTTGTTGTGACCTGTTTCAATACTTTCTCTTTGTTATCTTATTTCCCCTATGTTGAAATGCTCGTGCATGGAGGATCCAGACGAGTTGTTGTAGTCGTATGATAATATAGGTTTGATTATTATGTTGTTGTGACATATTTCAATGTCTGAAACTTGAGTTCAAGAGTGCTCTTGAGCTTGATTTTTTCTTCACCAAACTGCTTGAAAGTCGGATGCCCATAGCAGACTTGTCCACCTTTCTCACTAAGTCTTCCTTCTGCTCACCTTTAAACTCAAACCACTAACTAAAGTTAATGAGGACCTCGTTTCCCTATGTATTGCTTGTCCAGTTTCTGTGTTAAATCATTCATGTACTGAGTTTTGTCCATTTGACCTCCACTCATAAAACCAACATCCACCAAACATTCTGATGGGTACTGGGATTATTCTCTTGTAGTCAGAGGGTGACTCTCAGTGCTAACAAAACCAACATTCATACCTTGAAATTTCTAGCTTTCACTAACTAAAACTAACATTAACCTAGCCTAGATAACTAACTTACTTGGTGTTGTTATAAATCACTACTACAACCATCTTGATGTAGCAAATTTTCTGCATAATCTACATTAAATGCTAGCCAAACCCTTCTAAGTTTGTTTGTGACAATTGATTATCATTATGCCTAGTAAATGCTATATTTTCATGGTCTTTTCAAGCAATTTTGAGGCATATTTCTTGCAATTGTTATAAAATACTTATTGCTATTGTAAACTTTCATTTTGCTGCAATTTTATATCAGCTAGCATACATTTCAATGGTTTATTGTCTTATTGAAGCACTAACATCATTATGTACTTGAAACTGCCATATTTTTCGCTTGTTTTCTTGTTCTGGGCAGGTACACTTCATCCATTACATTTGTTTCATCTCTTAAGACATAAAGACCTTTTGACTTGAGGACCAGTGAGAGGGGGGTATTTTTTCATTTTTACTTTAGTTTCATTATCCCTTTAGGTCACTAGGGACGTATTAAGGTGACAGTGATAGGTCACCCCCTTGTTACGCCAATCTTGTCTCACTTTCCTTGGGCTTCATGCAAGTATATATTATGTGATAACAAGGACAACAAGATTAACTTGATTTTCCACTTAACTTTGAGCTTGTATACATGTTTCTTCTTGTGTCTCAAGCAAGGACAATTATCTTCCGTAGGTACCCAAGCACTTGGAAACCATGGACCATTTTCGAGACTCATTACCAAGACATTCTTCACTTAGTAACGTGACCTATAGGGGAATCACTTCCATAATCTCACATTTCCATCTCATTTCCCCCTAGGGTCACCCGGGATTCTCTCCTTGTGTTGGATCTATCCTTCACTAAAGCGAGGGAAGGGTTTACCGAAGGTGACAATGGGTAGATTCTCTCATCGTTATCGTCATCCCATGGATTGGGTCAGGCTTTTCCCAACCTACAGTTTGTGCGATAACAAGGCCCATATTGATAATAATGGAAGCCATTCAATATAAGGTGGACCAGGTCCACTATATTATTAAATTAGCCCACTATAGTAGTTAGATATTTTAGTATAGACATAATAAATGTAAGAGGACTTAATAAAAGGTTTTACTTCTAGAATGTTCATTTTCTATAATGTTTTTAGGTGGTTGGTAACACTATATAAAGGGGTTCAAGTAATGTAATGGGATATAAGAAAAAATATTGTACTTGGAGTGTGTATCTCATTAGGATGTTTTCCCCCTCAAAGAGGCAAGTGAACTAGGATCTCTTCCATAATAGGATCCATTATATGGTGTTGCCTTACCCTAAGGGTTTTCAAATTAATAAAATGGTTTTTCTATATTGTTCCATATATCTTGTGTGGTGATTTTATTCAGAGATCTTTGATACTTAACAAATGGTATTGGAGCACTTTCCTTGGTAGAAATTGTGGACAAATATATATTGATGATTTTTGAAGCAAAAAAAGAGAGACATGACACTCTGAAAAAATCTTGTAGTTTTTGAGTGGAATTTGCAAAAACTGGTTGTATATCTAAGTTCCTCTTGGTAAAAAAAAACAATTTTAAAAAAAATCGTCCAAATTGGAGTTCCGGAAGTGAAGATATCACTAATTTAAAATCAGTCATTTTTTGGACTTTTTTGTGACGATGGCGGGACTGCAGAGTTCATAATTTTTCACAGAGTGCTCAAATTGCTACCAGATCAATGCTAATGGATAAAACATTTTAAGATCTTTCGTTTTCTATATTATATGTGGTATTTCCAATGGAAATTCACTCTCGAATCATGGAAGCCATCAAGATAACAATTCAAGAGTTCAAAGTTGACATGCAAAATCTTCAGGAGAAATATATTCAAGAGTCCAAACTTGCAAGGCAAGAAAGGTATATTATGCAGGGCATCATGGATAAATACAATCAAGAAGCATATGCTTGGTATGATTTTGAAATCGATTTTGATGTTTAGTATATGTATAGTTGTCATTTTTGGGATGGAAACCACTATCATCTTATATTTGATGACTCTACTCCATCTCATGTAGAGCCCATCCCAGAGAGTAAGTAGGAGCCTTCTCTGCATATTCTTCTTCAGTTTTATTATTCTCCATTAGTAGTGGATGAATTTTTGGCTTGTTCTACCTATTTCTATCCACGTGACTAGTGTCGATCTTTGGAGCATCATTTTCAACTGACTATGGTGTTTCGATATATTCTGCGGAGAGTTCACATGAGCACTTGAACATGGGACCCAGGTTCACAATGGTGGTTGGACCACTTCAACATGGTGGCTCACATTCCTACATGGGACCATGGTTCTCCAGCCTACTTCATTATGGTCCATAATTATCTATGGGACCCTGGTATATGGTTGTACACCATCATAACAAACGTTGAAGACAACGCTTTCATATGGGGGATGGAATGTTAGGTAGTTAGAGAGGTAGTGGGAGGCCTAGAGGACCCATAGTGATAATAATGGAGGCCATTCAATGTAAGGTGGACTAGGTCCACTATATTATTAAATAAGACCCACTATGTTAGTTAGATATATTAGTATAGACATAATAAATGTAAGAGGAATTACTAAAAGGTTTTACTTCTAGAAGTTTCCTTCTCTATAACGTTCTTAAGTGGTTGGTAGCACTATATAAAGGGGTTCAAGTAATGTAATGGACTTACTAGAAGATGGATTAGGTCCACTATATTATTAAATAAGGCTCACTATGGTAGTTAGATATATTAGTATAGACATAATAAATATAAGAGGACTTACTAGAAGGATCTACTTCTAGAAGTTTCCTCCTCTAGAACGTTCTTAGATAGTTGGTAGCACTATATAAAGGGGTTCAAGTAATGTAATGGGATATGAGAAAAAATATTGTATTTGGAGCATGTAGCTCATTAGGAGGTTGCCCCCTCAAAGAGGCAAGTGAACAAGAGAGAATCTCTTCCATAATAGGATCCATTGTATGGTGTTTCCCTACCCTAAGGGTTTTCAGATTAATAAAATGGTTTTTCAATATTGTTCCATATATCTTGTGTGGTGATTTTATTCAGATCTTCAGTACTTAACAAAATATGATCTCAAACACTGTCAAAAACTAAAACCAACGCTCCATAAATCGTCCCACATTCAATTATATCTTCCCAAACCTCGCTTGAAATAATCTCACCACACATAATGGAAATGAATGTAGGGAGTATAACATAATATCTCTCTCATACCAATTTCAGGTTGGGTCATGAGAGCTTTGTACTCGGAGCTCCATCCTGCGTGCTTGAAACCTACTTGTCTTCAATGCTTACCTTGTAGTCTGAAACTGCCATGTCTATGAAATGAATTAGAGGGGGTGAACTTAGGGGATATGGGAGAGTGATACAACCCCATTTTTCTTTAACATTCCTTGTGGAAATCTTGAAGCTTCGTTGGCCATACCATTTGCCTTACCATTATGCTTTCTCATAACATGGTAGAAAGAAATTTTGATCAACTTACGTGTTAGTTTTGTGATTCTAGAGAGTATTGAAGCTAGTTGAAAGTCTTTAGGAGATTCTTGATGAGTTAATAACTTAATTACAATCATTGAATTTCCTAAAACTACCAATTCTCTTATTCCCAAGCTAATGACGATGGAAAGTCCCTTTAGAAAAGCATAAGCCTCAGCTTGGTTGTTCATTGCAATTCCTAGCCTGCAAGCATAGGCATTGTAATGTCCCCAAGGTCGAGCCCTGTTGTAAATCATGTCTATGAAGTATAAACCTCACATTATGAATTGTAATTATGTTTTATAGACTGGTGAGCCTAAGTGTATTATGAAGTATAAAGCTTGCATTATGAATTGTAATTATGTATTATTAGGCCAGGGAGCCTAAGTGTTGAAGGCCAAGAGCCTGATTTTGTACATGTAACTATGCACATTATTAATAAAGATAAACATCTCTGCGTGTGGACCGACCACGATGAATGAGCGATGGGAGACTAAGCTTCCACAAAGCCTGAGTAAGGGATTGGGGGCTGGAAGGTTGGAAAGAGAGGCTAAGTGTTGAACCTAGGGGCTTAAGTCCTTGGGAATAATATTTTAATATTATTCCAAAAGCCATGTGAAATCTATGTTTTGTCCTAAGTTCCTAGGGAGTAATGCATGTTGATGGAACGCATACAGCTTCATAGGTGACAAGTGTCAACCCAAGCGCATGTAGTTAAAACTGTTGAGTTGAGTCGTGATGGGGGTTCCTCCTCCATTCTACCGTGGATTGCCTAAACCGTGAATCTCGTCTGACCTCTGCAAGGATACCCTCACGCAACTCTGAAACCCAAAGGCCTATGTTGATTTCTGGAGGAGCCGGTACACCCTCTTTCAAAACCGTCGAGTTTGTGTTCGACCTTTGCATGGATTTCTTATCATGCATCCCCGAAACCCAGAACCGTGAACTTGTTCTTTATTGCTAGTTAGGAGAACCGAATGTTCCGTAATCGCTGAGTCGTGCATCCTGTGTTGCTTCCTGGAAAGCTCAATGCATCCTATAATCGCAGAGCCGCGTTATGCCTTAGCGCTAATTGTTGTCATTTCGGGTGTCCATACTCATTTTCCCAGTTGATTGTTGTGGCTACACAGTGCTGAACTGCGTGTGACTTGCTGGACAGTGTGAGGGAGGTGATTGTTGTTGAAGAGGCAGGTTACCAAGCCTGTGAGTGACTCTCTCCAGGTGAGAGAGTGCGTGGAGGAAGTGAGAACTCCTGGAAGGAGTCCTGTAGCTGCCACAGAGCTCAGAGACTTCTAATCCAGTCTGTTGTTGAAGTCCAAGGCAAGGGAGGTTAGCAGTCGATGGACTGTCTTGGTGACAGTGAAGATGTATACTCCTGGGGTGGGACAGGCATGTGGGGAATGAGAGTCTGTGAGCAATGGGTGTAAGTGACTCCTGGGAGAGAATCATTCCTTGGTGACTGTGTGTCTTCCCATTGACCTTGCCTAGCCTAGGATTTCTTGCCCGGTGGAGCTTAGTCCTAGCTCGAGGGTGACCTACTGCAGAGAGTGATGAGCAGCGTAGTCTAAGGCTGGGAGGTTCGTGGAAGGTTTACACGCAATTGGTGAATTACATACAGTCTAAAATATAAGTGTCACTATGTTTTGTAATTCTGTAATGAATTAAGTATGCATGTCTGTGATTCTAGCAATGTTTTCATGTGTTCCGTTGTATTCATGAATTATTGTTAATGCCAGAGATTATTTATCTTAGTGGTATTAATGTGCTTACACTGTGTTTAACTGTTATTAAGCAATTGTATTTCATAAGAATGCATAAAGTGTTACAAAAGTGTTTTTCCGCTTAGTAGCGTTGGTCCGACCATGGGGTTGATGGTCGGGGAACGTTACAGTTTGGTATCAGAGCCTAGTTCCAATGTTGAGCCTGGATGGGCCGGATAAGTGGTCTTTGGACCGAGGTTTTGAGAATGAAATTGTGTCTGGAGGACTAATTTCAGACCTCGGAATGTTTCTGAGTGTCAACGGGCTACTTGACCATGTTACAAAGCTCATGAGGTGTAGCGGTATTATAAAACTGTAACCAGTGTGGTATATGGCCATAGGGAGAGAGAGAAATCCACACCAGAAGTGTTGGAGCCATAGGATATGTTAGGGAGGAAAGGAGAACTCTCACGACCGTCAGATCTAGAGAACGTGCACAAGGCTTAAAACCCTTTGGAGTTGCACAGGAGTGTGGAAATCGCGATACGCGAAATCCCAAATTCATTAGGACCGTCCATCGGAGGGACACATGGTTGTCGGTCGACATTTCAACACCCAGGAAACCAAAGGGCAAGACCCCTCGTTTTCGCAAGTCACGAAATCTCGGTATATGAAACCCCGAATCGGTCTAGCGTGAGTAAGTTTCGACGTTTCGACACCTAGGAAACCAAAGGGCAAGACCCCTCGTTTTCGCAAGTCGCGAAATCCCGGTTCACAAAACTCCGAAAAGATCTGGACCGTTAGATCCAAATAATCGAGGTCATTGGATCTCGTACAAGAAATTGAATTTTCGAAATTCGAGGATCGGAGTGACAAGAGATTTGGAGTCGCTGCATCGTGAACTCCTGGTTACCGAAAACTCGAAACCTGAAGTTTCGAAGTCCCGAAATCTTTGAAGACGGAAGATCCGCAGCGGATTTTAAGGGCGACAGCTGTGTTGTGGGCTCGGAGGGTAAGGAAATCGAATTTTTGAAATTCGGGGATTGAAGTGACAAGAGACTTGGAGTCGCTACATCGTGAACTCCCAGTTACCGAAAACCCGAAACCTGAAGTTCCGAAGTCCCGAAATTTTTGAAGGTCAAAAACCCGAATAACACCTAGTAGTCTAGCATTTGGTCATGACCTTTGGTTACGAGGGTAGGGAGAAAGGAGTTATCACCTGAAAATTACAAAGCCGAGAAGAACTTGGAAAATTCGTGGAATCGAAACGTTTTCTTATTCGCGTTGGTCTATGAATGTTGTAGTTTTATTAAGGGTTTAAGGTCTGACAAACTTTAGTTGAATACACGTTTTGTGTGCAGAGTTCAACGAGTGTCAGGACAACCATGAATCGACGCCGAATATAGAAATGGAAGAGGTGTGGATTGCCTCCAATTCAGAGAATGAAAGAGAAGGAAGGGATGTCAACTTGGGAGTCGAAGGATCGAACTCCAATGGGCACGGAAGATAATTTGATAAAGAATGGCATGTGATGAAAATCATTGAAAGATTGCAGAAAGAGGCCTAGGCTCACCGAGCCGATAGACGAAATCTCATGAGGGTCAGGGATCGATAGGGTGAATTCAACTTAAAGATGTTAAAGAGCCTGAAAAGAATATAAAGGAAATTGGAAAAGGAGAGTGACACAAGCAAAACAGGGAGTCCCAGGACCCCTGAGAGAAAAAGTAGATCGAGGAGTAGTAGTAGACATCGTCGTCGCTCCCCAAAGCATTCCAATAAGGAAGCACACAGTAGTTTAAGCCCATCTCCTACCAGAAAGCACATGAGATCTGGGATAGATGAATTAAAAAGGGAAATGAACAAGATCAAGCCTCCAATGTTCAATGGAGAACATAAGGAGGAAGATGCCGAAACATGGTTGCTTGGCATGAGGAAATATTTTCAACTGCAGAATTATTCCTCTCATGGAGAAGGAAGAATTGTGATGTATCAACTAAAAGGAAAAGCATCCATGTGGTGGGATCAACTTGTGCAGGTGCAGCACATCAGGGAAATGAACATCACATGGAAAGAATTCAAGAGGTATTTCGAGAGGAAATACTTAACTAAAAGATATTATGACAGAAAGATGAAAGAGTTCTTTGAACTCAAGCTGGACGACAAGACCATTGATGAGTATGAGCGAAAGTTTTTGGAATTACTGAAGTATGTTCCATTCATCAAAGATGAGTCTGTCAAGATTCAGAGGTACCTGAGTGGATTATCGCCTCCTATTGGGGATAAGATTCAGTATGATGACCCAAAGACTATGGAAGAAACGATAAGAAGAGGGAAGTGCTTATTTGAACAACAAAGAGAAAATCCTACCTTTCGGAAGGTTTGGGATGACCAGAAAAAGTTCAAAAAAGAACAGAGGCAGAAGGGAAATAAACCACCCTTTTTCAGAAACAGTTCTTAAGGACATCCGTCTCTTAGAGAGCCCGGGAAGGTTGAAGTGAGTGGGAAAATGTCAAGGGTGCCACCTATGGAATGTTGGGGTTGTAAAGAAAACCATAGGTACAAATATTGCCCCCACAGAAATGATAAAGTAAGAGTTCTCCACAATGTTCAGCAAGCTGAAACAGTGGAGGATATGGGAAGTAGAATTCCAAGGATCTACATAGCCCTGGACAACAAGCAAGTTGAGTATCAGTCGCATATGATTGAAGTAGAAGGTATGATAAAAAACCAACCATTTACTATTTTAGTTGATTCAGGGGCTAGCCATAGTTATATAGACCCTAGAGTGGTAGAAAGTTTGCATTTGATAAAGAGAAAACATGAAAAGCCTTGGTTAGTGCAGCTAGCTACAGGAACCAAGAGGAAGTCACGGAGTTAGTCAAGTCCTATCCTGTAGACATGAATGGATTGAGCACGAAAGTTGATTTGAACATTCTGCCTTTAGGCTCTTATGACTGTCTAATTGGGATGGACTGGTTGGACCAACACCATGCCATCTTGGACTGTCAGAACAAGGCATTCACTTGCTTAGATGAAGAAGGGAATCAGAGAGTCATCCAAGGAATTCTTAGAGTTGTTACTGTTAGAGAAATCTCAGCAATGCAGCTGAAGAAGTGCTATAGAAAAGGCTGTTAATTATTTGTAGCCCATGTGGGGGAAACACCTAAGGATAAGGTGTCAAGTATTGAGGATCATGAGGTACTTAAAGAGTTTGAATGTGTATTCCAGGAAGTACCTGGACTACCTCCGAAAAGGGATATCAATTTCTCTGTAAACTTGATGCCTGGAGCAGCTCCAGTGTCAAAGGCTTTGTATAGGATGAGTGCACCAGAACTGAAAGAGTTGCAACTGTAGCTTGAAGAACTTTTGAAGAAGGGGTGCAACTCCAGTGTCAAAGGCTTCGTACAGGATGAGTGCGCCAGAACTGAAAGAGTTGCAGCTGCAGCTTGAAGAACTTTTGAAGAAGGGGTATATACGCCCAAGTGTGTCACCTTGGGGTGCCCCGGTCCTGTTCGTAAAGAAGAAGGACAGAACGTTGAGATTGTGCATCAATTTCAAGCAATTGAACAAAGTAACGGTGAAGAACAAGTATCCTTTGTCGAGGATTGATGATCTCTTCGATCAGTTGAAGGATGCAAAGATCTTTTCAAAGATAGATCTCAGATCAGGATATCACCAGGTAAGAATAAAGGATGAAGACATTAGCAAGATCGCCTTTAGAACAAGGTATGGTCATTACGAGTTCACAGTGGTACTGTTTGGGCTGTCGAACGCACCTGTTGTTTTTATGTGCTTTATGAATGGTGTATTCAGGGACTATCTAGACAAGTTTGTCATAGTCTTCCTGGATGACATTTTGGTTTATCCCAAGTCAAAGGAAGAGCATGAACAACACCTGAGGATGGTGCTGCAAGTGTTGAGAGAACACCAGCTGTATGCCAAGTTGAGCAAATGCTCGTTTTATCAAAGGCAGATCCATTACTTGGGGCACATTATTTCAGAAGAAGGGATCGTCGTGGATCCTGATAAGCTTGAGGCCATCAGAAAATGGCCAGCACCAAGGAATGTGGCGGAAGTTAGATCCTTTATGGGTCTAGCGGGCTATTACAGAAGGTTTATTGCAGGGTTCTCAAAGATAGCTCACCCTATCACTTCCTTGCAAAGGAAGGAGAAAAAGTTTCAGTGGACTGAAGAGTGTGAGAAAAGTTTCCAGCGATTGAAGCAGTTGTTAACCAGTGCTCCAATCCTGAGGATTGCAGATCCAAATGCAAATTGCATGCAAAGAGGGACTGGGAAGGGTCCTCAGTCAGAACGGATTCGTAATCTGTTATGAGTCCAAGAAATTAAAAGAGCATGAGAAGAACTATGCAACCCATGACTTGGAGTTGGCAGCCATAGTTCACGCTCTGAGGAAATGGAGACATTACCTCATGGGAAGGAGAATTGAATTGACAACAGACCACAACAGTCTGAAATATTTGTTTGATCAGCCAACCTTAAACACTAAACAAAGTAGGTGGCTAGAATTTCTGTGTGAGTACGACTTTGAGATCAAGCATATCAAAGGAAAGGAGAATAAAGTGGCTGATGCACTCAGCAGGAGGGTGCATGAATTACATGCTACAACCATTAACATGTATCGGACTGATATTAAAGGCAGAATTCTGGAGGCTACAAATGTAGATCTGCAGTACAGAGAATTGGTAGCCAAGCTACAGCAGGGTAAAATGCCATAGAAGATGGAAATTTATAAATTGGAAACCGATGGAATACTATTGTACAATAACAGAATTTGTGTACCCAATGTCCAGTGCTTGAAACAAATGATTTTGCAGGAGATGCATAGTGTGCCTTATGTGAAGAGAGAGATCGTTAAATCCATCGCCATATCTATGGAGTGTCAGAAAGTTAAAGCTGAACATAGGCACCCAGCAGGGTTGTTGCAACCTTTACCCATTCCTGAGTGGAAGTGGGAAGTGGTGACAATGGATTTTATTACAGGATTGCCCAGAACAAGCAAGCTGCATGATTCGATCATGGTGGTGGTGGACAAGCTTACAAAGGCTGCCCATTTTATTCCACTGAAAACTACTCACAAGGCAGCATATGTTGTTGATATTTTCGTGAGGGAAGTAGCACGATTGCACGAAATTCCTAAAATGATTGTGTCTGACAGAGACCCAAAATTCACCTCGAATTTCTGGAAAGGATTGTTCAAAGGATTCAGAACGAATATGAACTTTAGTACAGCTTATCATCCTGAGTCTGATGGACAAATAGAGAGGGTGAATAGAGTAATAGAAGGCATACCGAGAATGTATGTGATGGACAAACCATCAAGATGGGAAGACTACCTGCACTTGGTAGAATTCGCCTACAACAATGGGTATCATGCATCATTGAAGATGAGCCCATTTGAAGCACTTTATGGAAGAAAGTGCAATACTCCAATGAGTTGGGATAATCCAGCTGATAGAGCAATAGTTGGGCCAGAGTTGCTCAAGTAGATGGAGGACCAAATGATAAAAATTAAGCAGAACTTGAAAGTTGCCCAGGACAGGCAGAAAAGTTACGCTGATAAGAACAGAACCCACAGAGAGTTCAAAGTGGGTGATCATGTTTTCCTAAAAGTGAAAGCTAACAGGAGTTCCCTGAAGCTGGGAAGTTGCGCCAAGTTGGCAGCTAGATTTTGTGGGCCATTTGAAATCCTGGAAATGATTGGGCCAGTTGCATATATGCTTGCATTACCTGCATCTATGACTGTACATAATGTATTTCATGTTTCATTGCTTAAGAAATATATACCAGATGCTAATCATGTTATCGATTGGAATGTGATTCAGGTGGAACAAGAAGGTGTCCTGCAAGTGCATCATATGCGCATATTGGACAGGAAAAACAAACAGCTCTGGAATCGAGCTATAGGGCTTGTAAAGGTCTAGTGGACCTGGTACGGTCCTGAGGACACGACATGGGAGCATGAAGACGTTATACGGGTAGAGTACCCGCATCTTTTTGAAAATTTTGAAAAGCTTGCAGATGCAGTGTAAAGTTGCACTGAGGACAGTGCAAAAATAAGGGGAGGGGATTGTAATATCCCCAAGGTCGAGCCTTGTTGTAAATCTTGTCTATGAAGTATAAAGCTTGCATTATGAATTGTAATTATGTTTTATAGGCTGGTGAGCCAAGTTTATATAAGCTAGTGGGCTTATGTATTATTAGGCCTAAGTGTTGAAGGCCAAGAGCCTGATTTTGTACATGTAACTATACACATTATTAATAAAGATAAACATCTTTGCGTGTGGACCGACCACGATGAATGAGTGATGGGGGACTAAGCTTCCACAAAGCCTGGGTAAGGGATTGGGGGCTGGAAGGTTGGAAAGAGAGGCTAAGTGTTGAGCCTAGGGGCTTAAGTCCTTGGGAATAATATTTTAATATTATTCCAAAAGCCATGTGAAATCTATGTTTTGTCCTAAGTTCCTGGGGAGGAACACATGCTAATGGAACGCATGCAGCTTCATGGGTGACAAGTTTCAACCCAAGCGCATGCAGTTAAAACCGTTGAGTTGAGCCGTGATGGGGGTTCCTCCTCCATTCTACCGTGGACTGCCTAAACCGTGAATCTCGTCTGACCTCTGTAAGGATACCCTCACGCAACTCTGAAACCCAAAGGCCTGTGTTGATTTCTGGAGGCGTCGGTACACCCTCTGTCAAAACCGTTGAGTCTGTGTTTGACCTCTGCGTGGATTTCTTATCACGCATCCCCGAAACCCAGAACCGTGAGCTTGTTCTTTATTGTTGGTTAGGAGAACCGAATGTTCCGTAATTGTTGAGTCGTGCATCCTGTGCTGCTTGCTGGAAATCTCAACGCATCCTTTAATCGTAGAGCCGCACTATGCCTTAGCCCTGATTGTTGTCGTTTCAGGTGTCCATACTCATTTTCCTAGTTGACTGTTGTGGCCACGCAATGTTGGACTGCGTGTGGCTTGCTGGACAATGTGAGGGAGATGATTGTTGTTGAAGAGGCAGGTTACCAAACCTGTGAGCGACTCTCTCCAGGTGAGAAAGTGCGTGGAGGAAGTGAGAACTCCTGGAAGGAGTCCTGTAGCTGCCATAGAGCTCGAAGACTTCTGGTCCGGTTTGTTGCTGAAGCCCAAGGCAAGGGAGGTTAGCAGTCGATGGACTGTCTTGGTGACAGTGAAGGTGTATACTCCTAGGATGGGGACAGGCAGGTGTAAGTGACTCCTGGGAGAGAATCATTCCTTGGTGACTGTATGTCTTTCCATTGACCTTGCCTAGCCTAGGATTCCTTGCTCGGTGGAGCTTAGTCCCAGCTCGGGGGTGACCTACTGCTGAGAGTGATGAACAGCACGGTTTAAGGCTGGGAGGTTCGTGGAAGGTCTACACGTAGTTGGTGAATTACATCCAATCTAAAAGATAAGTGTCACTATGTTTTGTAATTCTATAATTAATTAAGTATGCCTGTCTGTGATTCTAGCAATGTTTTCATGTGTTCCGTTGTATTCATGAATTATTGTTAATGCCAGGGATTATTTATGTTAGTGGTATTAATGTGCTTATGTTGTGTTTAACTGTTATTAAACAATTGTATTTCATAAAAATACATAATGTGTTACAGAAGTGTTTTTCCGCGTAGTAGCGTTGGTCCGACCATGGGGTTGATGGTCGGGGGACATTACAGGCATATTCCTATTTTCCTTTCCCACTCTTGCCACCCCTATTTCTATAATTTGAAGGACATGGGGTGGGATTTGATCCACTTATGTGGGTATAGGTCATGAGACCATTTAATATAATCTCTTGGGTGCAACCACACATTCGACCACTACCTCAAGGATGGCTTCAAAGAAGCCCTCACAAGAATTGAACCTTTCCCACTGGTGAAAAACTCCTCATTCCTCACCAATGGATTTGACTCTTTGGGCTTGTTGTGGTTGTTTATTGATATGGTTCCACAACTTGGATTTATGAACAGGTCTCAAAATCATCTTCAACTTTATTTTTTTGTGAAATGGGTAGGCGTTCATAGTCTAAACTCAATATTTTCAAGTAGCAAATGGGGTTTTTGCAAAAGTAAACCTACACAAAAATGGCTTATGCTTGTATTATTGGTGCTTTTGCTAACCATGTTTTTGTCACACATTTTTACCTACTAAAGTTGCATCTAAAGACTATGCCTTGTTTTTCCAACGTTACACAGGGATGTGCTCCCTGTGCTATCCACGCTCTCGAGACATGGGTAGTCCAATGGGGGGATGCAAGGAAACATAGTAGGGGAACGCCCCCCTCAAAATTGAGAAGCTTCCATCCTCCATTGTTTTGAACCCCCCTCCCCAATAAATATTAATAATATTAAATTCATAAAGTAAATGTTGACATTCTCCTTTATCTTTCATTTTTAATATTACCATTAATTGTTTCAGGATGTTTGAGAGTAGTTACAACCTCACTGAACTTCATATGGAGAAAGTAGAATTTCATATCCCATTTAGAGTTCAACAAACTTAACAATTTTTAGAGTTTCAAGATTGGCGAGATTGCATTGTTTCCATTGGATCCTATCATGTATGAGGGTATGAGATTGACTTTCAGAGTTTCAAGATTGGTCAGATTGCAACGTTTCCATTGGATCCTATCATGTATGAGGGTATGGGATTAACTTTTATTTCCATTGGATCCTATCATGTATGAGGGTATGGGATTAACTTTTAATCAAGAGCACCAAGCCCTGTATGCATCCTGATGTTCATGATTTTAGCAAAAATGTACCAGGGAAAATACAATTTTGCCTCTAAACTTGGAGAGGCAGTCATGTCCTCTAATTTTTCAAATTTTTAAATATAATGAGAAATACAATAATGATAATCTAGACTCTAGATGATTTATGACACGTTCCCAAGGGTAAGGGATGCTCCTTATGCTCCCCATGCCCCTGTGACGTGGGTAATCCAAGGGAGAGGACATTCCCCCACGTGCCCTTTTTTTTTGGATGCAAGGAAAATACATTATGAGAACGTCCCCTCAAAATTGAGATGCTCCCATGCTCCCTTTTTTACCAAGCCTATTATTTTCCTCTAATTTTTCAATTTTTTTAAATATAATGAGAAATTAAATGGTGATAGTATACACTCTACCATAGAAATTTTTAAATATAATGAGAAATTAAATGGTAGGGGGATATGATTCCCACGCTCTTGGGACGTGAGTAGGGGATGCGCTTCCCGTGGGAGCACGCTCCTGGGACGTGGGTAATCCAAGGGGGACGAACGTCCCCTATTTTTGGGGGGATGCAAGGAAAATGCACTATGAGAACACCCCGCTAAATAAATTGTCATTGTCATGCCATGTCACAACTAATAAATTGCAGAAAACAAAGCAACAATTGACTGTGTTCATCATCAGAAAATTTGTAAGTTATTGATGATCCCAGACAATGGTTTTCCAAATTTGTTCTGCAGAGCTTCTTGGTGGCTTCAGAAAATCTCAAGCTGAAAAGACAATTCAGAAAATTTTAGGTAATTTGTAATAAAGTGCGTAGCTTAAATTTGTCAGGTTCATATATATATTTCATCTTCTTTCTACTCTGGTTGAAATAGGTCTAGAACAATACATCTATCCTTGCTCCTTGCAGCAGCTTAACTAAATATAGAAGCCATATTCTGGATAGGTGTTTCTCACTAAAGCTGTACAGAAAACTGAATTTCCCACTGGATGCATCTCTCGTGCTCTGTGAGAGGATATCGAAGTTTTTGAAACCATTGCTTGCAGTAATAACAGAAGAACAGGCAAACTTGTTTCTTCTCATAAAACCCTGGTAAAGAACATAACAAAAGTACCAGTGAGATGTCTCATAATGGCCATTCTTTGATGTCATCTGTACCAGTGAGATGTCTCATAATGGCCATTCAGTGAGAAAACTGAATTTTTCACTGGATGGCATCTCTCGTGCTCTGTGAGAGGTATCGAAGTTTTTGAAACCATTGCTTGCTTACAGACGAACAGGCAAACTTGTTTCTCATAAAACCCTGGTAAAGAACATAACAAATGTACCAGTGAGATGCCTCATAATGGCCATTCTTTGATGCTGAGACATTTGTGGTAATGCATTAACAAAAACCTGCAAAATCTCTGAGATCTAAATAATAAGACTCACTTTCTCAGAAATGTCCATGAGTGTACCTTCAGCAACATTTGTAGTTAATCAGCACAGAACCACTTGCCGATACCAGCTCTTCTAGACCTTCTGTGATGCCTGTCATCCAATTGATAAACCATCCAATGTTAACATCGGTTACAAAATCATTTTCATGTGCCAGCGAAGAAACCGTGTAAGACTTTTCTAGGAACAGATTACAACCGTTTATCAGAGATTAGCGGTAAAAAACCTCTGATGATTAAAATATGACAAGATAACGATTCTGCCATAGAATTAATTCCCTCCTGCTGTTAAAAATAAGGAGATGTTCACAGTACTTACTACATCTGTTTATTTACAGAAGTCACATTTAGATAGGAACATAAATCCACAAGTAGCATAGCATTATAATCCAAATCAGGAAATTCCAAAAACCTTATAGAGTTAGATAAATTCGAAATRAGGAACTTTGCATCATTGTTCACAGTGTGGAGATTAATGCATCTAATTGATCTRTCTTTGAAATTTAAAAATYCYCRTGATTCTGAAACCAGTGRGGAATAATTTTGGAAGRGTGAAAGGTTAGACARAMCACGKAAAWGAGCCATTTCTTTAGAGAAATTCTTTATGAAAAAGTGGCATTAACAATCCAAACAATAATAAGAAAACTTCCACAAGAMACCAGAAGTTCATTAACTCAGCTCTTCTAGACCTTCTGTGATGCCTGTCATCCAATTGAAAAACCATCCAAGGYTAAACATCGGTTACAAAATCATTTTCATGTGCCAGCTACAATAATGGAAGAAACCGTGTAAGACTATTCTAGGAACAGATTACAACCGTTTATCAGAGATTAGCAGTAAAAAACCTCTGATGATCAAAATATGCCAAGATAACGATTCTGCCAAAGAATTAATTCCCTCCTGCTGTTAAAAATAAGGAGATGTTCGTTCACAGTACTTACTACATCTGTTTATTTACAGAAGTCACATTTAGATAGGAACATTAGAGTTAGATAAATTTGAAATGAGGAACTTTGCATCATTGTTCAGTGTGGAGATTAATCTGTCTATGAAATTTAAAAATCCCCATGATTCTGAAACCAGTGAGGAATAATTTTGGAACAGTGAAAGGTTAGACAGAACACGGAAATGAGCCATTTCTTTAGAGAAATTCTTTATAAAAAAGTGGCATTAACAATCCAAACAATAATAAGAAAACTTCCACAAGAAACCAGAAGTTCATTAACTCAGTGCCACGGGCACATAAAATTTCTTTGGCTTTCATAAAATTTCTACAGTTAATATATCCATTAATTGGAGTATTGGATATTTTGTCAACATATTTGTTATTTCAGAAAGTTACGAAGTCTCTAGGAGGAAGCAAGGAAGCATATTAGAAGACCTATACTCAACTGAAAACTGATGATCGTCAAGTTCTTCAATGCAAGTCTTTCACTATTAGACTTGTACCTGACCAGGCTATTGGTTGTTTAAGATGACCATTGGTTGACAACAAAACTATATATGCTAGTTCTGCAAAAACCTCTTAATACACTAAATTGATTTGTGTTTAAGAAATGCACTAAATGGGTAAACTTTTTAGACCCCTTGCTACGATAAGGATGGAAGGCAATTTAGCTTCTACAGTATCTTCAATACAACATAAGTCCATGCCCAACAAGAAAAGCAATCTAAGCATATAATTTCTTTGGTAAGATCACTAACACAATAAAGTAGAATTCATCTTTTAGCCATATAGAATGGCTGCCTGGGTCAATTTGTTCTGTGTTAGTGTGTAGTCCACTATAATTGGTACAGGCCTCTCTACAGTTAATATATCCATTAATTGGAGTATTGGATATTTTGTCAACATATTTGTTATTTCAGCAAGTTACGAACTCTACAGGAGGAAGCATATTAGAAGACCTATACTCAACTGAAAACTGATGATCGTCAAGTTCTTCAATGCAAGTGTTTCACTATTAGGCTTGTACCTGACCAGGCTATTGGTTGTTTAAGATGACCATTGGTTGACAACAAAACTATATATGCTAGTTCTGCAAAAACTTCTTAGTACACTAAATGTGAGAAATGTACTAAATGGGTAAATTTTTTAGACCCCTTGTTACGAAAAGAATGGAAGGCAATTTAGCTTCCACAGTATCTTCAATACAACATAAGTTCATGCCCAACAAGGAAAGCAATCTAAGCATATAATTATAACTGAGCTATATGAATTGCAAGGGATAGAAGAGAATTTATTTCTACAATACAAGCACATTAGAACAAAGCATTGTTATTATTGGACGAAGTATTGGATATCTTGTCAGCACATTAGAACAAACTCTCTAGGAGGAAGCAGACATTTACTCCATTCAACTGAAATCGGATGATCTACTAGCCGAGTTCTTGGGTGCAAGTCCTTCCCTGTTAGATTTGTACCCCACCAGGATTTTGGTTGCTTAAGATGTTATTCATTTAGCTTCTACAGTATCTTCAATACTCCATTCAACTGAAATCGGATGATCTACTAGCCGAGTTCTTGGGTGCAAGTCCTTCCCTGTTAGATTTGTACCCCACCAGGATTTTGGTTGCTTAAGATGTTATTCATTTAGCTTCTACAGTATCTTCAATACAAGCACATTAGAACAAAGCATTGTTATTATTGGACGAAGTATTGGATATCTTGTCAGCACATTAGAACAAACTCTCTAGGAGGAAGCAGACATTTACTCCATTCAACTGAAATCGGATGATCTACTAGCCGAGTTCT
>ML785887.1:1533739-1548993 GCA_009831015.1 Picea engelmannii
TGTAAGAAACTTGTTATAAGCACCAGCTGCTCCTTTTTACTCTTTGAGATCTACCTCATCATTGGTGGCATTTTATAAATACCAGGGAAAAATTTGTGGTAGATATCAACAGCTTATTACAATGGCGACATAAAATTAATGGATCTAAAACTGTGCACACTAAAACCACTCTAGGAGGAAGCATATTCACTTTTTCTACCTGAGAAGATTTCCTTTACTCAACTGAAAAATCCTTCACTGCAACACAAGTCCTTCACTGCCAGGTGTTTTGTTGCTTAAGATGGCCGTCAGTTGACAACAAAATTAAATACGTCCAATCCTAATAAGAAAAGCAGAACATAAGCATAAACATATGATTGCTTGCAACTGAACTATATGAAGTGTAAGGGAAAGATCTATTTATTTCCAGGATACAAGCACTTTAGGACGAAGCATAATGCCTGTTCTTACCCAAGGATTGCCCCTTTCTCTCATTATATACAGATAAGATCACTCTACTTATCTGAAAACTTAAAAGTGATGACCTACTCGTCAAGTTATATAATATGCAAGTCCTTCAATGTCAGACTTGTAGTTGTACATGACCAGGCTTTTGGTTGTTTAATATGCCCATCTATTTAAAAATGAAACTATGTCAAGATTATCTGCAGAAACCTCTTCGAACACTGAAAGTGAACTCAAGAAAGTAGGAACGGTCATAAATTTATATAGGAGATATGCCAAACTGGATAACGCTTCTGAACCCTACTACAGGTATGGTATTATACTACAGAAGTGCATGCCTAGAAATACAAAAGTCAATAGAATATCCTAAGGGTATGGTTGCAACTGAACTACATGAATCGGGAGGGAAAGATCTATTTTTAATTTATTTCTACAATATTTACTATCCTCATATCATGAATGCATAAAAAAGGCAAGAAATTAATATTATATCACCAATAAGATTCATGTGCAGGCAGAGTCCAGAATGCTTAGCGGATGTGGGTGAGATATGTATTAAAAGGACCAGCGGCCTCTTTACTCTTGGTCCTCTTTAAGACATCAGGAGATCCAAAGACTTGCCAAAACCTGAGAGTCTCATCTCCTGCAGCCGATGCAACAGTATACCCATCTGGACTCTGAAAATATAAAACAGAGGAAAGACTGTCAGCACAAAAACAAAGACTGTCAACACAAAAACCATTTAGCCATAGATCAATAGAATACCTCTGCCAGATGGAGTACTCTAGAAGTGTGACCGGTAAGCTCTGTAATCTTAACCATCGACGGATATTTCCATAAGGTCAACTGATTCTGGCTAAATCCATGTGAACTCAATAGCTCACGTTCATGCTTATTCCATAATAATGCGCAAACTTGAGAGTGGGTGTCAACGGTATTTAGGCAAGCTCCTGTATGAGTGTTCCAAAACTTAATACAGCGGTCTGCACTGCCTCCACCAGATGCCAGAAGATTGCTCTGGAAAGGGCACCATGCCAAGGCCTTTACTGCAGCACAATGTTCATCTAGACGGTGAAGATACTGAGTTGCAGCATTAGAGGATGACATGCTCTTGTCCCATACATGAAGTAAATTGTCATTTCCACCACTTGCAAGCTGTTGGCCAGACATAGACCATTTCAAACCACACACTTCCTGCTCATGTCCTCTATATGTTTGAACAATGGAATCGCGGATGCGGACATCATGATTTAATATTAAACCATCAAGGCCACCAGTTGAAAGAATATGACCATTCCAAGCAAGTGCACCCACACGGGCATGGTGACCTTTCAAGGCTCTTAACTGTGTTCATTGAAAAACATTACCAAGTGAATGAGATTGCATCTAGAGAGAAACAAATAAAAGAAATTGAAAACATGAAAGCAGTAATTTACTATACCTGTTTATTAGATGCAGAGTCCCATAGCTGTACAACGGAATTAGTCAAGCCAACACCAATATGTCTTCCATCAGGTGCCCAATTAACACTTGTTATTGGACCAGCATCATCATCGACAGTCAGGAGCTCAGAAGTTGTGCTCTTGGAGGCATCCCATAAGTATACTGTATTGCTGAGGGCTATTGATAGAATATTGCTGACACTCCAGTCCATCAGATTCAAGTAATAATCATCCACAAGCTCAGGGGCATCCAAAGTTCGCTCTGCAGACTGCAAACAATGACAGGAGAGTTAAAAATAACATGCAAATGTTAAAATCAATGACTGTCGAGCTAGGTCACAGCCCACGGGAGTATGGTCTAGCGGCAAACAGCAGCTAGGTGAATGCCACTGGACCACTGGCCCAAATCCTTGAACAAAGATAAACACTGCAAACATGGAATCCCAACACAACCTAAGAAGAATTTATTCAATCCCAACACAACATAAGAAGAATTTATTCAATCCCAACCCTTTGTTAGTCCCAACGTTGATCAAGAACTTGCATAGTTGCCAAAAGGTAAACCCAAATTCAAACAGAAGGGTTTGCTCCAAACCAAAGTCCATCCAATCAGAGACCAGAAACCTAAACCACTTTAAGTATAAGTTCAATATTCAAAGATAGAGCCCTAAACTTTAAACCCAATGGACTGGAAGATTTATCCAATCTCTGAAAACAGACTTAAACAGAACCAAGGTCTGTGCACACAATCCACAAACCTAAACAGAATCAAATATAAAGGTTTGCACACAACCTAAGACAGAGGACTAATTAGGGTTCTAGAATAGCCCTTACCTGAGGAATATAACGGCGCGATTTACTTTTCGGCACAGTGTCAACAGCAACATTTCCCGAATATAGGGATTGTAAATCCTCAGGAGGAGCGGGAGCTTTGCTCGTAAAGCTTAGAATCCTGTATTTTTTGGAGGCAATATCTCCATCCTGCAATAAGCTTGCCGCAAGCTCCCTCTTATAAAATTCCTTGGAGGGTGTTAAATGAACACCATTACTCTCATTTTCCTTCTCTGTGAGCAGATATCGAGCCACGTCAAAATCCATGGATCCTCTGTGTGAAATAAACCTATCACTCTGCAATAATAAAACAATATAAAATTCAAGGTCCATATTAATCCTAAAACACAAATATATCCATAACCCTAAACCCAATACAGAATACATCCAGGTGGGTCAAATAAAATTGGAGAATAATATCATTCCGAAAACACAAATATATTCATAAAGCCTAAACCAAATGCAGAGTACATCCATGAGGGTCATACAAAGTTGGAAAATAATGCATACAATGTTGTCCATATCTATCCTAAACACAAACGTATCCGTTAGCCCTAAATCCAATACAGAGTACATCCACGAGGGTCATACTAAGTTAGACAAGAATACATAAAATGTGTCCTACATATCAATCCTAAAACACAAATATATCCATTAGCCCCTACAGGGATCATACAAAACTGGAGAAGGATACACAAACTGTCTCCTATACATCAATCATAAAACACAAATGTATCCATAAACCCTAAATCCAATAAAGAGATCATCCTCGAGAGTCATACAGAATTAGAGAAGAATACATACATTGTGTCTTACAAGTGTTGAATGCTCCTGCAGAGGGCGCCTTTGCTCTGGTCTTTTGCAGGGTTTCTTAGCACTCATGGACAGTAGGGATTCGACGCCAGTATTCATGCTTTTGTATTGAAAAAACCTGTAAAAGCAATGCAGAAGCAAAACCAAAAAAAACAAAAAATCGAAGAAACTACAGAGCAAAACAAAATAGTTAGAACAAATTACAGGCAAACTTTGTTACTCAGCTTGTTCTGAGACAGATCGCCAGATATCAGAAATTTGATCGCCAATATCAGATATTGATCGCCAGAAGAGATCAAAAGCAAACAGAGGCCTGTAAGATGGCAGATATCAAATATGTCAGTAATGAATGAATTATTTGTGAAAGCAATGAGAGTGACGAGAAACGGAGTTTGAATTTGAATTTATAGATCCTGCCTTCCAACGATTGAAACGTAACGGATACTTTTTACGGTGCAAAACCCTAATGATCCATCTGATTATCCTCGAAAACACTCAATCGTCGTAAATTGTGATTGATATTACCGTTGAATATGTATATATTTTTAATGTACCTGTATTTTTTTTCTTGGAGATTCCATGTCCTGATGGTGTCGAGGTTCGCATTTTGGATTTGACAAATAGGACTGATTGGGCAAGTTGCAATATTATCTTAGAAAACTTTTTGTGATATTTGAGAACGGTAATAATTTTTATTTATTTATTTTTTAAAAGAAGAAGAAGAATTATTTTTTAACGTTTACGAGGTTAACAATAGTTTTTTATGATATAAATTATAGTAGTAGTCTAAACATTTTAAGTTTTGGTTTTGTTTAATTTTGCTTTAAATTTGACGAGAAAGTGTTGGATTTGTAGATTTGAGTGGTTAAGTCTGTAAAATCTTAATATTTTAAGGATTTTTCAAAAAGTTGAATCTATTTATGCATTCAGAAATGCAATTTAAACAACAAAAAATTATGATTTCATCCAAATTTATGTCACCATATTTTGACAAAAAAATAACAAAAGGTAGAATAATTAGACAAGGCCTAAATAATATTTAAAAAAGATTTATAATTATATATTTAAACGGTTTTTCAAAAAGTTGGATCCATTTATGCATTCATAAATGCAATTTAAACAACAAAAAATTATGATTTTGTCCAAATTTATGTCACCATATTTTGACAAAAAAGAACAAAAGGTAGAACAATTAGACAAGGCCTAAATAATATTTTAAAAAGATTTATATTTTTTTATTATGTTTATATCCATATTTTATTTAATATATTGTATTAAGGGTCATTTTAAATATGATAATTTTAAATTCTGTATTTTATATGTGGAATGTGGAATTTGCTCATTGCATGTTCAATCAGATTTTCGAGGGAGATGAAGAATGAGGGAGGATGGAGGGCCGAGTGAAACCTTTGGGAGAACTAGAGAAGATCGAGGGAGGATGGAGGGTCGAGTGAAACCTTTTCCAGATGAGTGTAGTTACTCTTTACCTCCATCTCTGGGGTTTTATCTCGGGGCTTGGAGTTAAGTTTTTGTCTTCTCTGACTGAGGTTTAGGGTTTAGCTTTTTCTAGTTTCTAGTCACGTTGTTTTTTCCACCAACCCTCCTAAGTTGCAGGCATGTCGTTACATACTATTTTTGGGTTATGGTTTCTACGAGTTCTTGGGGAGTGTGTTTTTTATGGGATCCAAGTGGAGCCGGATCCTTAAACCTTTTTTTAAGTTGAGCTCTATTCATTAACTGTTTTTCCGGTACTCTGTGGTTCCACATTAACTTGTCTGGGGGATAGGGCTCAATGGAGACCAGGTGGACGCCCATGGCCTCTACGACTTTGCCAAGTGTAGAGGCAAATGTCAGCACATTGATGAATGTGGCTGATGAAGAACTTTGGAGGGAAGAGGGTTTATATGACAAGATGGACGCAGATGGTTTTGGTACTGACTCATTTACTAAGCATTCAGTGAATCCTCCTCCCACTGCACCTTCTCGTTCTTTCTTTAGCCCGGTTCATGCTCCATCCTTCGCAGATTTCTTGCTGACTTCCTCAGGGTTTACTAAGCCTGTTGAGTGTCCTATAGTGGCCCTGTCTAGGGAAGATCAGAGTAAGTCAAAGCTTCAGTTTAACTAGTCAAAGGTAGGTAGTAAGGAGGACGTGAACCCACGCCTTAGTCGTAGACAATGGAGGGAAAAAATAACTGTACACAAAATGGTTTTAGGGTCTGACGTTGGCCTAGTTGAGACCTACAGCTTGGCACTCTATGGTTTAGTTGGAATATTGTCTTACAGATACCTCTGTAAGGTATCCCTATTGGAATGGGTGGACCTTACCTGGAAGTCATTGTTAGGTTATGCGCCAGAGGTAATCTCTTTTACAAAAGGTTGGGTGGGTTTCATTTGTAAAACCCTCGAAGACTTTGCTCTACTTTTGGCCCAGAGGTGGGTGATAGGTGGAAGCAGTCTTATGATCAAACATTGGCGTTTGGCCTTCAACCCTGTGACGAAATACTTTCAATTCTGGCACTTGTGGGTTATTCTCCCAGGATTACCTCTACAGTTTTGGAATGCGGTGACAATGGAGGCGATTGACAACTCTTTCGGCACCTTTATATCAGTGGGTGACTGCATACTCTCAGCTTCAACCAGAAAAATTAGAAAAATCTTGGTGGAGATGGATGTCCATGGAGGCTTGCCTGAACTTTTAGAGATTGAATGGAGGGGAAAAAGAATAGTCCAGAGACTGGACTATCTCAGAATCCCTTTCTGATGCAGCCAGTGTCATAGCACTGGTCATTTAAAAAAAAATGCCTGGGCAGGGGTGAATAGGAAGTCTCCGAAGATACGACACTTCACAGAGATATGGGGGATTTCGAAGAGGAAGTGAACTCAGTTTAAGAAGATTGTTGTTATCCTTTTCCAGAGCCATTACCATTGCCGGAACGAGAAGCTACTATTTCTGGTAAGTTGCACTTTTACTGCCCAGTTCTCTTTAACTCTTTATCCTTACTGGAAAAAGAAGAACTAAATGTATCTTCGTTGTTAAAATTTCTTCTTTCCTTTGTGAAAGTTCTTGTGGGGGAGGGCTTGAGGACTCCAGCCTCTGTACATTTGACTTCTACCACCTTACTGGTTATAGACTCTTTTTCGTCGGGGGATTTAGTTGATTCTATTTGTTTTAAGCCCAGTGAACGTGGAATTCTACCTGACTTGGAAGTGTTGCATTCTAGATAGGTGGGTCTAACTCTCCCTGTTCATAATCCATCCTCCCCCCCCCCTCGTCTCACTAGAGGTCTCTCCCTCTCCAGGTGAACCGATTCCACCTCCAGGATGTCGTGAATCAGAAGAGGATGAATCCTCACTTAGTGTTGTCTTAGACTCTCTGATCCCCTATCTTCGTGACAGTAACCATCCTACCTCATTACCTACCCATTTCGGGAATTCCCTCATTAACTCGTCCACCTTTTCTGGGGAGGTCTGTACCTTGTCAACCATCCAGGCTGAGACTACAAAGGACTATTCCTGGTCATGAGGACTAGGAATAGATTATTCCCCTCTCAAAACTAGAAGCACAAGGAGGAATTTATTGTCGTCTACTATCTCTCCCTTAGTCACGGATCCTTCCTCTTCCGAGAGTGGAGCACTTAGAGCAGTGAAGGCCCTAGCAAGAGCTAAGTAATGATCCTCTTGTCACTAAATCTCAGAGGGACTGGAGGCTCCCTAAAAGAAGCCTCTTTCCATCATGTCTTGGATTATACCCACCCTAATATTATTTTCCTTCAGGAAACCATGGTTTTGGAGGAAAAAGCGTGTTCCTTCCTGCTTAGATTTCGTATGACCTGGGCTACCTATGCGGTGAGCTTTGTTGGTACATCGGGTGGTCTACTGGTGTCATGGGACCCCCATCTTTTTAATTTGGTTACATTCCTTACCAGTGGCGGGATTTTGTTGATAGGTTCTATTACTTCTTCAAAAAGAAAGATCAACTTTCTAAACGTTTATGGACCCTGCCTAGAGCGTAAAGCCTTCTGGACTACTCTTTCTAACAACGATTTGCTTTCTTTGCAAAGTCTTGTGATAGTGGGAGATTTAAATCTTATGTTTTCTAATGGTGAGGTTTGGGGAGGCTCTGCCAACTCCAACCAACTTGCAAGTTTTTTTAGCGCACTCTTTCTGTCGCATAAACTTATTGATATTCAACCGGACAAATTAGTCCTGACTTGGCGTAATGGACAATCAGGAACATAATTTATAGCTAAGCGTCTGGATAGGTTCCTAGTTTCGGAGGATCTTCTTCTGGATGTTCGAATTTATCGATCCTGGGTCAAATTTCCTTTTGTGTCAGACCATGCTCCTATTCTGTTACAACTGGAGAACAATCCCTGTCTTAAATCTTACCCTTTTAAATTCAATTCTCAATGGCTTTCAGATAAAGAATACAATAGCATGGTCTATAAACTTTGGACTAATCAGATTTATCTATAGGAAGGAGACAGACAACGACAATTTTTATAGAAGTTAAAGGACCTTAAAATTCTCACAAAAAGTTGGGCAAAGGAGTTGCAGGAATGGGATGTTAAAGTTCTGGAGACCCTGGAAGAAAATATTAAAAAACATTTGAGGTAGATCTCAGATGGTCCTCTCCTTCCATAGGTAGATTCATTTCTCATAAATCTCGAATCCGAAAGGAACAAGTTTCTAAAATTCCAGGAGGACTTGTGGCACCTTAAAAGCCAAGCAATTTGGGTCCAAAGCGACGACAAAAATACCGAGTTTTTTCACCAGTTTGCTAATCACCAGAGAATCAACAAACATTTATGGGAGATCAAAGATGACTTGGGCCATCTTCACAAAGGTCAGAAATCAATAGTTGTGAAGGCAGAAAAATACTTCAAGAGCTTCTTTAATACCAGTGACTCTGTTCCAACAATTGAGCAGGTTGGGGTGGCAGGTCTATTTATAAGATGGATTAGTGAGGATGAAGCGAGAGATCTCTATTTGTCGGTTACTAAATTGGAACTGAAAGCGGTTTTATCACAGTTTAAAAGAGACAAAAGTCCATGGCCAGATGGCTGGACTGTGGAATTTTTCTTACATTTCTTTGATTTGATAAGTGAAGATCTTCTCGCATTGGTGGAGGCGGTCTGATCTGGTGTTCGTATAGCATCAATTCTAAATTCCACTTTCTTAGCTTTGATTCCCAAAATCGGCAAACCACAGTCTTTTAGGGACAACATACCTATTTCTTTGTGCAATTTGGTATACAAAGTAATTTCAAAAGTTATTTCCAATCGAATCAAATCGATTCTTTCAAGGAATCTCTCGACAGAACAATTCGGCTTCATGGAGGGGCGTTTGATCCATGATGCAATAGGTACAACTCATGAATGCATTCACAGTATAAAAAAGAAAAATTTTAAAGCTCTAATTCTGAAGCTAAATCTACAAAAAGCCTATGATTGCATCAATTGGGAATTTTTGAGATTGATCTTAATCCAAGTGAGATTAGGAACACTAGTGACAAATTGGATTATGGAATGTGTTAGTTTTGTGTCCCTAGTTGTTTTATTCAATGGAGAGGCCACCAATTTTTTCAGAAGCGGTAGAGGACTCCGTCAGGGATGTCCACTATCTCCCTTACTCTTTATTCTTGTGATGGAAAGTTTGAGCCTGCTTTTAAAATCAAGCCAAAATGAAGGATCCTTAACTGGAATAAAAGTTTCGAGACTGACAAAAATTCTACACCTTTTATTTGGTGATGATGTTTTACTTCTGACAAATGCTTCTGTGCAGGAATGGAAAGACATTGTGAGTCTTATTCAAAAGTTTTGTATGGTTTCAGGTTTAAAGGTGAATCCCAACAAATCTATAGTTCATTTCTCAGGACTCTTGGAGTCTGAACTTGTTTCTTTCAAACAGTTTATCCCGTATAAATTTTTTGATCTCCCCATGGGTTTCAAATACCTTGGGTACTTCTTAAAGGATGGATTATAGAGATTGGAAGACTGGGTTTGGCTATTAACCAAAGTGGAAAAGAAAATCAACCATTGGAGCTACATGTGGTTGTCCTTGGGAGGCAGATATACGCTGTGAAAAGCAGTTCTGGAAAGCCAGACCATTTATTGGTTATCACTAGCTTTTGTTTCGTTGTCCATTCTTCACAAGCTAAGGAAACTTCTTTATCATTTTCTTTGGAATGGGAATGCGGATACAAATCATTTTCATCTCGTTCGATGGGAGACTCTAGCTCATCCAAAATGTTTTAGGGGTGGGGTTTCGGTAATATTTTCACTTTCAACAAAGCGTTGGCAGTGACAACTCTATGGAGAGTTCTAACAAAAGAAGGATCGTGGAAAAAAGTAATTAAAGAGAAGTATTTCCATTCTAAGAAAGTTTTTAATTGGTTGCGTTCAACGTCTTTCCACCAGTTTTCGGCTTCAAAAATATGGAATGGCCTTCTAAAGTCTGTGTATCTTATTACAAATTGGCTAAGTTGGAAGCCTGGCATGGGTCATCATGTGTCCCTCGGGAGGGACAGGATCTTGGGCATGGGAAATTCATCATTCTTGTCTCTTCCGATTCTTTCTTCCCTTAGTCAGAATCATATTACGGTGCTAGCTCAAGCTTGAAAAACTCATGATCAAGATCCTTTGTTATCTACGTGGATTTGCAGCTCGGACTTGGACCTCACAAGGGACATGGCAGTGGAGTGGGATCGATTCCAATGAGCTCTTCAAGCTTCAAGGGTTACATTATCTGAATTTGATGATGAACTTCTTTGGATAGGGGGGGACACTTCAGGATCCCTTATGACCAAGAATGTATATTCGACCTATTTTCTACCCAAAACCTGTCGACCCACTCTGGATGGAGAAAGAGCATGTGGAAATGGGACATACAACATAAAATTAAACTTTTTATGTGGTTGGCAGCGAATAACAAAATCTTGACTTGGAAAAATTTACAACGAAGAGGATGGGAAGGTCCTGGTAGATGCCAGCTCTGCAAAGAAGATAGCGAAGATATTGATCACCTTTTCATACATTGTTCTTTCACTAAATTCATCTGGAAGAAAATCAAATCCATACAAAAATTTGTTCAGGATTGGGGCGAGAGTGATCTTGGTGATTGTCTAACAAATTGGTCAAAGAACAAGTCGGCATCAATTAGTTTAGCTCCTCAGATGTGTTGTTTTATTTGGTTAGAAAGGAATGCAACTACCTTTGAAGGGAAAATTCCATCAACTCTTTCAGTTGTCATCAGATCTCTTGGATCCTTCCATACTCCTATGGAAAAAAATATCACTCTTTCTATTCGCTCTTGCATGATTAATCATCTTCTTAAGTACCCAGTGGCCTGCTTTGACGAAGCAACAAAGGCAAATGGATTGTGCAGTGGCGCCGAGGGTACCATTAAACTTTCTGCCTCTTCAGTCTATAAATGGTACCTGAATTGTGGTATCAGAACTAACACAAAGGAGGAATTAATGGGAGCATGGGCTACACTTTTCATACCAAATTTTATGTCTCTTCAAAAGATCCAGATCCTGGGTGATTCAAAGGTAATCATAGACTGGTTGAATGATAAAAGTGAATTGCTTGTTAGCTCATTAGAAGGCTAGAAACAAATAATCATATTTATAAGAAGAAATAGAGGCCATCCAGTTTTTTCACATTTATCGTGAGTTCAACAAGGAAGTTGATGGGTTATCAAAGAAATCTTTAATGGAACCTGAAGGATATATCTCGCTCTACTTGTGGTCTAATGGAATGGAGGGACAACAACGTCTTATCAATATATATTAGCCCCTTTTTATTTCTCCTCTTTTGGACTGTTTCCCCCAGTTATGAGTTTTGAGTTGGGATGTGTTTTGTTTCTTTCTCCCTAGCCTGGGATGGATTTTGAGCTTTTGCTTTTTGCTTTGTTCTCAGACTAGAGAGTACTGGTTTTTGTGGGAGCTCTCTGTTTTTTGGGTGCATAAGCATGTAACTTTCAGGACGTACAACTTTGTGGTTAGTATATGCCTGCCTTTTAAGGTTGCATATGGACTTTTCGGATGTAAATTATATTTTTCTTAATATAATTGTGATAATTTTCTTTTGGAAAAATGTTCAATGAGACTTTAAATTGTTAAATTTTTTTTAATTTTTTTTAATTTCTGTATTTGCATATTTTTGTTGCATATGAAATGTAGAATGTAAAGAATCTTGTTAGTCATTCTTTCCATATGGTGAGTTTTTGTACTCCGATATAGTTACTTAGACTGAGTTTTAGAGTGGTTCTTCCCTTATATACATTTCCACATTTTTACATTCCACTTACAGAATGCTAATATACAGAGTTTTGTTACTCTTTCTCTTTTTCAACACTACCACATATCCTTTCCTTAAACCATTATTTACTCCCTTAACATTTATATTAAAAAATACATCACACTATATAAATATAATGTTTTTTTTTATAATAATGATAATAAATATTGTTTTCATTTAAAATAATTAATTACAAATTATTTGTAAATAATATCGATTTTATATATTTTGCATGGTGACATAATAATTGGAAAAAAACAATTATCTAAAAAATATAAGTGCCAAATAAAGTAAGGAGGAGAAGATTAATACATATATTTTTGAGTATAAGATTAATAATAATATTTATGAGCATAAAGGGAGATATAATATTTATGAGCATACAGGAAGATAATTTGAAAATAAATGATGATCAATAAAAAGGGAGGAAGTTTAAGTTAGTGAATGAATTTGAAAATAAATTTAGATTTTAAGGTTAATTTTATAGTTTGATATTATTGTTGTTAAGATATTGTTAGTAATTTAACATGTTTTTGTAGGTTGATGGTTTAATTATCATAAGCCTAAAGTTCTGTACATAAATATCATCCTTGAATCAATAGTCATATGATAAAGTTTTTTGAAGATTTATTTTCAAGAGAACAAATTTAAAAAAGGACAAAAAAAATTGTACTCAATCATATCAAGTTTACGTTGTGTATTGTACATAAATATCATCCTTTTCAATAGAACATATGAGAAAGTTTTTTGAAGATTTGTTTTCAAAAGAAAAAAAATTGAAAAAAGATCAAAACAATAATCAATAGTCACACAAATATAAGAACACATGAATGGAGAGAAGGAAAACCAACAGAATTATAAAAGTAGAAAAAAGTAAGAAATTAGTGAGGGAAGAAAGAGTAATGCTTGAAATTAAGGATAAAATTATCAAACACATAAAAATGGGCATAAATTAAATTATTCAACTTTCCTTTTAATAGTTTTATATTATTTTATTTAACCTTTTAACAATTTCTTTTAAAGGGTTAAAGTTGGTCCATGGAATTGCAAAGAATACAATATGTAATTTTGTAAAGGGGAAGATAAAAGCAAATCTTATGGAAAAATAAACTAAGAAAGAAAAAGAAAAAAAACTAGAAAGCATTAGTGCAACCAGATGGGAAACAATGAAGAATCTCAAGCAAACAAAGGTTTCTTAGTTGAGACATGTTGCTATGGAGAAGAACTTCTATCATTTATGGTCACAAATAAATGCATGATGGGCATGAGGCCATGGTAGCCATTAGGTCTACGATGCCACATAGGTCTATCATATGAGCTTGGAAGTTGGCCATGGGGTCTCTTCCTATGAGTAATAGAGGGATAGAAGTATTACATAATCAACTTGTGCATGTTAGTTTAGGGAACTACCTTTGGCAAGTCATTGGCGAAGGTTGAACATCTCTTAGAGGAAGAGGGATAAGTTTCTCTAGTCCTGATCTAGGTGGATATCAGTGACCACCCACCTATTCCAACTGGCTCACATATAGATTTCATCTTGACAGTTTTTTTCTAGCTTTTTGGGTCCTAAACTTCTGGGGCTGTTTTGAGGCCCTAAACAACGTTTTTTGGGCCCACCATAGTCACTTTATAAAGAAAGTTAGAGTGTGATGACATAATTTGTAGTCCTCATATAGAAATTTCCAATGAGCTATCGTGCATCTAAAATGAAGATCTTATGCAAAAGTTACGACCTCGAGAAGTTGATGTACCAACTTACCCCAATGGGGCCCACATGACTTTTGGCACTTCATCTCCTAGGGTTAGGTTTTTGGATGTCTAGGGTTTTGGAATTCATGTTTGATGTAAAAAGGCATTTGGAGCCTCATTGTATTCATCTTCTTGTGAATGAGCGTATCCATCACATCTCTTCTCAGAGATGCTACCACCATTCTAGCAAGCTTGTTTCAGTCTGCGTTTTATAGTTTCAACATATTTCTTATTTAATTGAAGTCAAGTTTTACCACATCTCTGTTATTATCCAATGTGTCTCTATGTTAATATTATATATCTGTGTTTTCATTTTGTTCTGCTCATAAATCTGGATCAGTGGTATCAAAGCGGTCTACTCCTTGTCTTTTTTAGTGCATGTCTCCTACGAGGTCAAGGTATAGAGAGTTGGGTCTCAAGCATGTTTCTCTTGAGGAAAACTGCTCTCGCATGCCCAATAAACCTTCCATGGTGGGAGAAAAGAAAGACGACGAGACAAGAGATCCTTTCAAAATGTTGCTCGAGGAATCCCTTGAGCGACAAAGGAAGGAGATGATGGACAACTTTGCACAAATCCTTCGATGACTGCCGATAAGCGACGCATCTACCTCAAACAAAGGCACCACCCCCTTTAAGGTACAAATCAATTTTGATATTCCTATATTCAAAGGTCAAATAGATGTGGATGTTGTAGATAAATGGTTAAACCTTCTATAAGGGTATTTTTCTGTCCACAACTTTTTCGATAAAGAAAATATTACATTTGCGCTCCTCAAGGTTGTCTCCCATGTCAAAGATTGGTGGGAGACTTCCTGTGAGCAAAATGAAACATAGGGATCTACATTGTTCCTTCATGGATGCTATTAAAGAACAATACTACCCTGTTGGAAGTTATGATGACTTATATACAAGATGGACCACACTGCGGCAGGAAAGGGACCAAACAATGCCAGAGTTCACAAATTTCTTCGACACCTTGCGCACCAAGCTGGGTATCAAATACTTTGAGCGAAATCTGGTGCTCAAGTACTGCGATGGTCTGCATAGATACATCCAAACAGAAATCGAGTTTCTGGACATTTCATCCTTGGGCGCGACCTATCGATATGCTGTCAAAATTGAGAAAAATATTAAACAAAAGACACGAAAGTTTGGGTCTGCAAACCCCTCACATTAGAAGTAGGGAAAATGCAGCCCCAAACCGTAGAAAAAAGGGCAGAGCAAGGATGGGAAACCTCAGGACAACCAGTCCAAACCAAAAACAAAGAAGGACAATAACATAGTTACCAACTTAACAAGAACTCTACAGAGTTCTCGTTTTTTGGGGGGTCAAGTTTTTTACTTTGTTTTTAAAAATGGTGCTATCGGTAGCACCCCCCTCCCTTTTTAGATGGTTTTTCGATATTTTAAATTTTTCAATCCACCATGTTTCCACATTATTTTTTTAAATGCTTGTTTTTCATGTATTTTCAAATTTTTTCTAATTTTTTATTTTTATTTTTTATTCAATGATGGTTTTAGTAATTTTTCCATGCTCTTTTCAATCTTATAAATATTTTTTTCCATTTACTTTTTTGAAATTATGTTTTTTCATGTAATTGTGTCTCCTTAATTGATTTATTGTTCCATACTTTTAAAATGTAGTAAAAAACATCATTTTTAACATATTGTT
>ML785887.1:1550228-1563642 GCA_009831015.1 Picea engelmannii
TTTTTCACTGTTTTTCTTTTTTGTTTAATTTGGGTTTTGAATATTTTTTAAAATGTGTTTTTTGGCTTCATTTAAAAAAAAAAAATTATTTTTATTTTTATTTTTATTTATTTATTTTTCAATGTAAATTTAAAAAAAAAAAAGGTTAATAAATAAATTTTAAAGTGATCATTTTGTATCCAATTTTCGGTTTTTTTTGGCATAGGGATCTATTGTCAAAACCCCGGTTTCAATTAGGTCATAATTAGCCATAATTTTAACGTTTTGACTCTTTTTTTTTTTTTAGTTAGCGTCACTTTTTTATTTAGGTGTTAATTTTAAGGTTTTTCTGAGGTACTGTATGAGTTTTGAAGGCCATGCTTGAAAAATGTTGGAATTTGACTCTGTTTGAAATAATGGTGACGCCGATAGCACCACTTTTTCATTTGGGGGTTGATTTTCATGTTTTTTATGCAAAAATATGGGTTTTTTGGGCTAGAGTTCTCGTTTTGAGGTCACAGTTCTCATTAAGTTGGTAACTATGTTCAATGGGAAGACAAAGAAAGACACTTGGAAATGGTGCGAGTTCCATAAGAGCCCCTAGCATAACACCTCTGAATGCCACTCAAAGCAGTCATTGGTGGTCGAGGTGAAATCTTATGAATCATATGCAGGCTTTGAATCAGAGTCAAAACCAAAAAAAGGGAGATGGATTATTGATGCATGTTGGATGTAGGACTAGCCAAGAAGAAAGGCTATTTTTGGAGGAAAAGCATGCAAAAGACAGTTGGAAGGAAAAGCAACACATGTAAGAGAAGTAGGCGAAGCATGCATGCAATGAAGACCTAACGACGCTAGGGTTAGGGTTTTTTTAATGCATTGTGATGGCTGGTGAGCCAAGGATATAAATAAGTAGTACTTAGGCGAGATATGGGAGGGGGAGGTAGATAGAGAGGACACACACAGAGTGACAGAGAGAGAGAGAGTTGTAAAACTGTATGAGTCATTAAGTTGGTGAGCTAGGGAAGGAGTGAGTGACTCGATCTCGAGGGTTAGATCACAGGCTGAGGAGCCTGGTGCGATCCAGATAGCCTCCCAGGGATCGAGGAGCATGTGGGAAGGAGGGAGAGCTAATATTGTAACCACGCGCGACGTGATATATTTCTAAACTATAATAAAAGATCGAGAGCCAGATCTTTGTGGACGTAGCCCAGGAGGGGGTGAACCACGGTAACATTGTGTTATGTGAATGAACGTATGCATCTTTATGTCTGATTAATTGATGAATGTTAGATAAATGAAGAAACTAAGTAGATATGGTATTCCACATGCATGCATAGAATGGATGTTATAACTAGATATTGGATTGAATGAATAAATTTTATAGTGCACAACCTCAGATCTTGCGCAGTCTTAGGTTGCAAACACCTGAGTATTTCAGCCACCCATAGAGCTATCTTGGGTGAGACTACGCAGTACATTCTGTGTAATGCGTTGCCTTCTAGTTTACCAGAGGGGCCAATAGTTTTAAAGAGATTTTGTTGGGAAGCTTACTAAACCTGAACCAGGGTCAATTCGTGACGGTAAATTAGAAGTAGAATACCCCATAAAGAATCCTCAAGACTAATAGAAGAGAGATACTAAAACCAACAAATGGTTCTGTTGTCGGTTGTGTGGAAGGAGATGGGACTAAGTATGTGAGTTTGGTGGAATACGCGTCAAAAGGATGGCGAATCGGATAATGAATCATTGAAGAAATGAGAATCTGAAAAAGGATGTTGAGACCGTGGAATCTAACGAAGGCAGAGATAGAGAACTGGTTGAAAACAAAAGAGCTAGAGTTTGCACAGAAAGATAACAGAAATCTGAAGTTAACACCGCGCAAATATCTAGACAAGTACGTATTCAATGACTTGCATGAAGTCTTTTTCTGTGATTTCCCACATGTATTACAGGAGTGGATAAAAATATTGAAAGACAACCACCCTGCCAATCGGATCAGACAGCTAGAGTGGAATCTTGAAGAGATCGCGTAGTTACAACGAGTTGATAATAAGTTTACGTGCGTAGTAGATTTTTGGTTAGACAACATTGTTGTTGGATTTATCACAAAATTTACAGTAGATACAGTGAAGTCATACAACGCGACTGAACAAGAGTTCTTGAAGGGACCTCGAGGTAGGTACATCATATCGTTATACACTTCCATTAAGATATTACTATATAACAAATGTGTAATGACGATGGATCTAGAAAACTAAAATTCTTTGTGTGCATGGGGGAACGGGGGAAGCACTGACATGAGAGGGAGAAATGGAAGGAGAAGGGGATAAAGGGAAGAAGGAGGAGGCCTTGGACCCAATTATCATGAATGAAGACTAGATCAAGAAGATCATGGAAACAACTGGAAATACATGTAGTGGAGTACCCTACCAATATAAGGTAAACACTAAGAAGAGAGTCGTAGCTATGAGGGAAGGCTTAGCAAGTGATGAGGAGGAGGTAGAGGATCTCCGGACTGTGGAGCAGATTGAGGAAATCTTCCGCGCAACATATGAGAGGAAGACGAGAGGTCCAAGATTGGAAATAGAAGGCAACACTCTTATCTATATCAATGTTAGTGTGGAACCCATAAAACCATGTGCAACTAATACACCAAGAAGAACACCACCATTTAAACAACCGAATTTTGGGAGAAGGAAGACAACAAGAAATACATCTACACAAGGAACAAAAACTGGGGGAGCTAGTTCAGGAAGCATTATTCAAGTATCTACACCGTGCAGAGGTAGTAGTTTAGCATTCAAGATGGCAGGACATGATCCCACCATCATGTTACCATAATTCAAAGGAGAAGCGTCGGAGGACTCGGAGAAGCACCTGTTTATCTATGAAAAGATTTGGGAAGTGAAACAAATCACAGACAAGGACACTAAATTGGCACAGTTAGTTGTCACGCTGAGAGATCACACACTGGATTGGTACAGGAGTTTAGCTGCAAACAGTCTGCCAGGGACAACCAGAATGATTGGAGATATCAATAAGCTACTGATAAATGAGTTCCATAAGCCTAGTTCAGATGATCAATATATGAACAATATGATAGAGATTATATAGAAACCAGGAGAATTTGTATGGGAGATTGACCAGAGATTCAAACAATTGAAGGAAAAGCTAAAATATGTCATGACATATATGCAACATAGGCATATGTTCGTCAATTCAATGCTACCACACTTGAAGTATTTGTTGTGACAACAAAAGTTTCAGACGCAGGCAAAGGCTCTACAAGCAACCCTACAACTGGAAGAAAACCAATATCAGAAGACAGATCCAACCATAGAGGAGTTGAAGCAGGATCCGAAGAACTTAACATTCCAGCTAAACCATAACAAAGGTAAGGACAAAAGAGAAGTCGTTTGGTGTACCACATGTAGGACAAAAGGACACCATATGAATGAATGGTCAACATTCACGCAATACATGGCAGAAGGAATGCCAAACCCATTACCTATAGGAGGACTCTGGTGTGAGATCTGTAAGAAACCGAGTCATGATCCATACCACTTCCCAATGATTCAGAAGTACTAGACAGTACCAAAGAGCTCATATTGCAAATTTCGCAAGTCAGTAGGCCATGATGACAAAGATTGCAGAACCATGGACCTTATGAGGGAAAGAACATCAGATGCATACAGAGTGCATGCATAAATGATAATCGGGCAAGCCACACCTTAGTTTAACCAAGTACCAGCCCCGTACAATACAACGCAACAACAATATAACATTGCGCAACAACAATATAACATTGCGCATCCACAGTATAATACCGTGCAACCACACTATAATACCGTGCAGTATAACTAGACACCTCAGTATAACACAGGATCGAGCTGGATATAGAGGTGGAGGAAGAGCAAGAGGAGGTTTTGGAAGAGGTAGAGGACTAGTGGTATGCCACAACTGTCAACAACCAGGACACTATGCAAGAGAATGCCCACTTCCACCAACGACCTGTATGTATTGTCGCGCATCAGATCATGATACGAAAGAATGTCCGACACTATTAGGGAAGATCCAGGAAAAGAGGAATCAGAACAATCAGAATGTTCAGTGGATATCGGCAGAAGCAAGGGATGAAGGAAGAAACATCAACATAATTATGCGGGGAGGAGCTAAAATAAGAAACAACGCAATATGACAGGAGTCAGTGCAACACCAATGGGTGAAAAAGAATGTCGAAGCAAAGAAGCAATTTGATGCACAGAACAAGAAGGAGATATTCAAGCAAGCCAGACAAGAATTCCTAAAGCCAAACATTGCATCGACATCAACTGCGCAACATAATAAGGAAGTATCAGAGTACGAAATGCCTCCATCACTGGATCACACCAAAGAAACACAACAACTGGGACAAGTAAGTATGATTAAAGGTTTTTTGCAATCCCGTGTTAGACTAATAAATGATCCATCCTCTGTTAAATTATTACAAAATATGATAGAAATATGTAGCATAGAAGCAAAAGGAAATTTAGAATAGAAAACAATCAACCACCCACATACAAGGAGGAGAACAAGTAGGGAATTCAGTCTGAACGCCAACATTAGAGATTTTAACATGGGAGACATTATATTGGATTTAGGATCCGAAGTCAATGTATTACCCAAGAAGACATGAAAATGTATGGGAGAACCCACATTAGGATATTCACCTATCAAGCTGAAACTAGCAAATCAACACAAAATTCTACCAATTGGAAGACTAAAAGGAGTAACAATATAGACTAAAGCCGACTTCGAAGTAATCGAGATAGTGGATGGCACAACACCTTATCCGACATTGCTTGAATTAGATTGGGCATTTGATAACCAGGCCATAATCAACCTAAATACGTAGAAGATGACCTTCGAGTCAGGAGAATATAGAGTCATTGCTCCATTGGGCCCATCAGAAGGGGAAAGGTTTGTAGAACCTACTTGCTTGGACCTAGAGGAAATTAACCAGTTGTATAGAACAACTGCGTGAGATGAAGATTACGGGAACCCAACTACAGATGGGATACTCAGTTGGCGAAGCATCACCTCATGTGTGTCAGACTCATATACGGGGTTAGAAAATTGGTAGCAGAGGTTACACGAAGTCTCCACAAGAAGATGCGCAAGAATAGACCATGCAATAATATGGGTAGGTACGGAGATAAGGGAACCTCCCAGCTTCCATGGGGTGAACGACTTAGAAGCATTCTTAACACAATACGAATATGAAGTGTTAGAAAATTAGAGGATCTTAGCCCTGGATATAGCACTCAAGGGAACACCTACAAGATGGTGGGGTGCGCACAGAGAAACAATGAAATAATGTTACCAATGTAAGCGGTTACTGTGCATCAGGTTTGGTGCAGAACAAGGAAGCAACCAGCTATAGAAATATAATGGACAGGTAGTACCAACCGAACACTTGGAGAAGTGCAGAACACTATGGAAAATGACACCACCAGAGGAGTGGCCCCATCAGTTTGTTCACACATTAGAAGGCATTCCAACAAACTGGTATGATGACCAACAACTGCACAGAGGAACTACGAGTTGGACAGTATTACAACAAAACTTTACAATCACTTTCTCATTTGAGAATGAGAACCCCAACATAGACACAACACTTAAACAAATCAGAGGGGTGATATTCATTAAAGAACTGGAAGTTGAACTCATGAGAAAAGAGAAACAACAAAACAGACAAACAGTAAAAGAACTAATATCATTCTACCATGTGCAGGAAGAAGCACCAGATGAAGATGACTCGCATGATATTTAGATTGGGGAAGGTGAAGGTGAAAGAGAAGTGGAAGGTCCACCTCTGGAATCAGAAGTAATTGTTGCGCTGATCAAGGGAAGAAATTCAACATTGGGACAGTTGAGAACCCCAAAATGGCCAACATTGGAGACTATTGAGATGAGAAAATCGTGGAAATCATAACAGAGTTACTGTGAAAGTACAACGACCTGTTCCCAACGACGTTCACCGAAATGAAAGGCATAGCAAGATATCTAGGAGAAATGAAGATACCGCTCAGAGTTGAGGCACGACCAATCAGACAATGACCATACAGACTGAACTCGATATATAAGCAAAAATTCAAAGCCGAAATTGATAGGATGTTGGAGGCTAGAATCATGGAACCCGTAGAGGAGTCCGAGTGGGTAAGCTTGATGGTAGTTCAGGAGAAGAAACAAGGGGGGATAAGAATATGTGTTGACTTGAGGAAGTTGAACGATGCATGCATACATGACTCAATCCCTACTCCCTTTACAGATGAAGTGTTGGAGAATGTAGGAGGACAGGAAGCTTATTCATTCCCCGACGAATTCTCAGGATACCATCAGATCAAGATAGCACCAGACGATAGATACAAGACCACTGTTTCCATAGAATGGGGATCCTACCAATATACAACTATGTCATTTGGATTGAAGAATGCACCAACAATATTTTCCAGAGTAGTTATAGCGACATTCAAGGAATTCATCAACAAATTTCTAGAGGTATATCTAGATGATTGGACAGTCTATAATCTATTGGAAGACCATGTAGATTTCTTGCGGCTAATTTTAGAAAGATGCAGGCAGTGTCAGATATCGCTAAATATCAATAAGTGCATCTTCGAAACACCTTTTGGGATACTATTGGGCCATATAGTATGCAAGCAAGGCTTGCTAGTAGATCTTTCCATGATTGCAGTAATTGTTAATCTACCACCACCAAAAACAGTCCGCTAATTGAGAGCGACATTGGGACACACGAGATACTACAGGAAGTTTATAAAGGGGTATGTGCAGATCACTGCGCCAATGGAGAAATTTCTAAAGAAAGACAACAAGTTTCAATGGGATGAGGACTGTCAACGTGGATTGAACACCTTGAAAGTGAAGATGGTAATCACACTAATACTAGTATTCCTAGATTGGGAAAAGACATTCCATGTACATGTAGATGCATCAACCATAAGACTTGGAGCTATTCTAGTGTAGCTAGGAGTAGGAGAATTGGACCATCCTATAGCATTTGCTAGCAGAAAACTGTCAGAATCGGAGCAAAATTATAATACCACAGAAAGGGAAGGCTTAGTGATGGTCTATGTGCTTTAGAAATTCAAGCATTATTTATTGGGGAAACATTTCAAGATGTTCACAGACCATTCAATGCTCAAATACCTTGTCAACAAGCCAGTGTTGGGGGGAAGAATTTTTAGATGGTTATTGTTGTTCCAGGAATTTTACTTTGAAGTGATAGTCAAACCAGGGAAGTTGAACACAGGACCTGATCACTTTTCAAGCATCACAAATGGGGAGGGACCTATGAATCTAGAGGACAACTTGAGTACATGGACTGTGCCATAGGAATTCAACACTACTGTTGAGTCTCATAATTGTCGCATTTTCATCCTCTTTTACTTTTGCCATTCCTCACATTCTATCACTTCATTTAACCATTCATTATACTCTTTTAATGAATACATTTGGGTTTCACCTTATTATTTTCCACTTTATTCATTTTAGTATTAAAAGAGAATTTGTGATTAAATATTAGAAAATTGACAGATTTTCATCTATATCTCAAAGTTGGATGAATTTTGTAATGTATAGGAATATTTGAAGACTCCAGCAAAAGGATTATTCAATCTTCTCGAATCTTTTCTCCAACCTTTGAAGATTTGAGGATAATTATTCAAGCATATTCAAAGGAGAAAGATCACGGAGATATGAATAAAATTTCTTATCAAAGATATTAAGGAATTTTTAGAGGATTTGTGAGGATTTGTAGAGATAAATATTATGTAATTATTAGCAAATTGGTTGTACCTACTTGAGAGGAAAGTGGATCTACATTTATTAGTTGCTTATCCTCTTTTCAAAGCAACTCATGTATAAATAGGGGTGCTCTCTCTCCATTTAAAATTAGTAGGAATTAGTAGGAGTAGGAGTTAGTGAATGAAGTGGAGTTAATAAGTGTGTGAATGATTGAGTGAGTTAGTCATTTTATAGAGGTTGGATTGGAATGCTATGTAATAGAGTTTATGATTTAACACAAACATCTTGATTTCTCCATATTGAGTAGAGGATTATTTATTATGAGTTAGTAGTGTTGATTTCATGTGAGCTCACTAGTTGTTTGTTATGTATTATTTGTCTTTTATGCAATTTCATGCTTTCCTAATTAGATTCATTTCATGTAATTTCATGCTTTCTTAATTAGATTTATTTCATGCAATCTCCTGCTTTCCTAATTAGATTCAATTTCAGTTGTGTGTTTCCTTTTCAAGCATTAGATTAAGCTAGTTTCACTCTAATCATGTGTTTCATGCGCCTGCACCTCGAAGCTTACGAACCCCTCGGGTTCACAATTAAATAGTTGGGTAATTAATTATCTGACAATATTTAACACCAACAACTACATAGAAGAAAAACCTGGTAGTCAGGGTTGCAGACTATCAATTGATTACAAGACACTTATACAAAATGGGTGCAGATAGCATCTTGAGAAGATGTGTGCTAGAGCATGAAAGACCAAGGATCTTAGCAGAATCCCATGAGGGAATAACAGGAGGACATTATGCAGGAAAATTACTGCGCAGAAAGTATTGCGCGCAGGACTATGGTGGCCAACTGTTCACAAAAACTCAAATGACTACTGCCAGAAATGTGATGTATGCCAAAGGGTTGGTAAACCAAATAGAAGGGACGAGATGCCCCTGAGACCACAAGTAACCTTGCAAGTATTTGATAAATGGGCCATAGATTTTGTGGAACCAATTAACCCATCAACAAAAATGTCAGGAGCGTGGTACATTATCACTCCGATAAAATACCTGACAAGATGGGAAGAAGCAACACTAGTAAGAGATTGCAACACAGAGACATCAACACACTTCTTGTTTGAGCACGTGATCAATAGATTTAGATGCCCAAGGATTTTGATGAGTGACCAAGGCACTCACTTCATTAACAACACTATTAGAGCTATGACTGAGGAGTTTGAAGCTTATCATCAAAAGAGTACACCATATCATTCTCAAGTAAATGGAACAGTGGAAGCCTTTAACAAAATCCTTAAGAATGCACTGACAAAGATCTGCAACATTAATAGGGACGATTAGGACTTGAAGATACCAGAATTATTTTGGGTGTACAGGACCACATGCAAAAAGTTGATAGGACAGACACCATTCATATTGGTGTATGGACAAGAAGCAGTGGTGCCATTAGAATTTTTGGTACCTATTCTGCGCATAGCAACAATTACAAACATGACAGAACGAGGCACAGTACAGGAAAGGATAATTTAGCTGATGATCATGGAGGAAGACATGATTCTAGCAGGGTTTCATCAAGAAGTACAGAAAGCAAGGGACAAATCTTGGCATGACAGACATATCAAAAAGAAGAATTTGAAGGAAGGAGACCTAGTCTTGGTGTATGATAGTAAATCTCTTCAACACCCAAGAAAACTCAGAATGCATTGGTTAGGACCATACAAAGTAAAGACTATCACATATGGGGGAGTTGTACATTTGAAGGATTTAGGAGGAATATAACTCAGAGGGATGATCAATGGGAGTCGACTGAAGTTGTATAGGGACAACCGACCTCCCAACACTTAAAAAAAAAGAAAAAAAACAAAAAAAAAAGGGGTGATCGCATCGGACATCAAAATATAGAAACACAGGCATAGCACGCAGAAAAGAGAATGGGAACGTGCACTAGGAAACGCTAGCATGACGGAGAAAGGAACATCGGTCACTAAAAGGCAGAAACAACGAAAATGACAGGTATGACAAATAAGCGCCAGCACACGAAGACTACCAAAATCAAATGACAAGAACAATGGAAATGACACTACATTAATCGCGCCAAATGGCGACGACAAGGGAAATCAATGGAAAGTACGCAGGAAGCACCAATTCATTTAAAACGCAATTTCGGTAATGTCTCCGGAAAGCTTCACACGATTTCTATATAAAGGAAGCACACCCAAATTGGAAGGGTTATTGTGAAATTGAGAAAAGCATAGAGCGATAGAGTATACAGAGTAGAGAGAGAAATTGTAGAGGTTACAGAGCCCACGAAGCTCGGTGGACAAAATTTCACCACCATGGCACAACCCAAATTGGGAGAGTCGAGCTAGACTTGCAGACGACCTTGAAGTAATGTTAGAGCACCACCTCAGCGTCCAGAAGTCGTCAACATGGATGAAATCTCGTCGCCCGATATGATACCAGGAAGCCCCACACGAGTAGTGGAGGAAACCCAACAAACAAAACTAGTCGGCATGGACATTGATGGGTCAGAAGGGGTTTAGGGCCAATAGGCTGAGGACGCAGACAATCATTCACACCCTAGAAACCCTGAAGAAGCCCCGAGAGTCAATGGGATGGTCCCAAAATAGGTAGAAACGACCACACCGGAAAGGTCACACACAACCATGCCAGAACAACAACAAGAGGGAACAATGGAAGATGTTACAGGCTAGGCAGAGGAGTATGCAAAAGACATAACAATGGAGGCTGAAACCTCGAGTCAGCCACCACAACAGAAGAGAAAACAACAAGTACCAATATCATTGCGAAACAATACCATCACAACCATAGTCTTGTCGCACATTCTGGATGATGTGCGAATCATGGGCAACATGTTAGGCCACATGGAGAAATTGTAGTACTCAAACCATGATGTGACTGGCATAGACAAGTTCCTAGAGTTTTCCAAGAAAGTTTACCTGAAAACTGTGGGTATAGGACCCTTTGGCGAACCAATTAACCAACCAAGCCAGTGGGTAGTAGGACTGGCCAAAACCGGGATTCTAGGCTTGTTGGACATCCCACACTTTGGGAGGGCCCGAGACGCAAACAATTGCATCAAGCAACTAATGGCAGTCACCCACAGAGGATACATATGGCTAGAACATATCATCTCAATAGATGTGGATCTCATTGCATACATCATAGGGATGCTAACATGGGAGGAGACACCCATGCAATTCCTTGATGACAAGACGAAGGAGAAGGCACTGGCCGAGGAAATGAAGAAGAAGTATGGTACAAAAAGGGGGTCGCGCATAATCATAATTAAGTGCATTAGTGATGCAGCCACAAGGATGGCCACAAAAATCATGGCATGCAAACTACTAAGGAAATGTCGCAAGGAGGAAGTCCCTGCCAGGGTCATCACAGCTACAACATAAGTGTGTGGAGGGCACCACACTCAACTGAGCCCCGTATTTGTTGAATCTATTCTTGGAAGACTGCAAGGATACATAGAACATGGGGAAAAAATTTCATTATTCATAGCTACTCATCTTGATCACCTTGGTCGGATGGAAGGAGCCTAAGTATTCATTCTTTGTCACAAGATCCAATCCTTGTCACACAGTGCGATACCTATCACTGGGGTGCACTCCAGACCCTAAGAACAAAAAGGAAAATGCAGCCATATTTGAAGGATATTATAATGACCTGCAGGAAAGCATCTCCTACACTTGGCATATTACACCATAAGTGGTCGCACAGTATCAGGACATAGCCAACTTCAAAGAAACTAGGAATACAATGTGGATACAAGCATGGAATGATCCCAACAACCAATGCCTACAACTGTGCTACTGTGTCAAGCAAGAGGATATGGAAATGGCCATCAGGGATTGGAACGAGGACTGGAGGATTCTAGTCATGAATCAAGAAATTCCTACAGATACGGAGGCAGAGGCAGCACAGGAATAGACACCTGCAGAAGACAAAACGATGCCCAAGAAGCCAAGGACAGTTTAGATCCATGTACAACAGAAGAAAGGGGGTGCGTCCAAGAAAGGAACTTAGGCGGGGAAGAAGAACAACACCCAGGTGCCACAGGAACAGGAGAAACAGACTAAGACAACACAAGGAACCACATCAAGTGCTACTCAACAGGAGCAAGGCCAGACCAAGAGACTAGTCATAGAAATGGGAAGTGTGCATAGGAAAGATAGGGCACACAGAACACCACCAAAATACACGATCACGGAGGATGATGCAGATTAGCCTAGATGGTTCAGGATCGAACAACATAATACTTTGATGAAGCTCAATGCTAAAGGGATATGATGCAGGATGAGCTGGAAGACATGAGGCAGCTCCTCGAGCAAATCAAAGAATCATAGAGGGTTGACAAAGGAATATAATCAACCCCAACAACATCACAAATAAGAGCCGAGGCTGGATTGAGCGAGCAAGATAGGATCCAGACGACAACACAGTTGAGCTCGACATTTCACGTCACACCCAACATGTTGCGCATGGATGAAATTGTGGGTCAGACACCATTGAAGGATTTGGCCCAAATATAGTTGGTAATGATGCAGATACCAACCAAGGCCTTGTATAAACTGCAAGTCAGCACCGCGCAAGAGGTACATTCGCGTGCACACACAAACAAAACATAATTGCAATAAATAAAGGACAACTGAGATGAGTTGGAATTGGTACTCGAGCAGGTCAATATTGAGACCAAAAATGAGAAGGATCGCATGGATAGGCTAGAGTAGGGATTGGTCGTAGCCTATGAGAAAATCCCAAAGAGCGCACAAACAACAGAGCTCATAGCGTCGCATAAGATTGATCATATTGTGCAGACAATCGATCAATACAGGCAAGAGATTGGGCACCTCTAGGAACAAATCATACCTACCACTCTGCTAGAGGTGAAGGAGCAGAGGAAGAAGGAAGCAACAACACAAATAGAGGAGATGGAGCAACAAGTCCACACAGCGGTCGATTTGTTCGAGAAGGAAACATAGATATGGACGAAACTGGAAGAGGATAAATAGGTCCAATAGTTGGACCGGGAAGAAGAAAGGCTTAGCGCAACTATCCAGGACCTTAAGCAGAGGCATAAGACAATGTCGATCAATGAGCATGTCAAAGGAGCGTAGGATATGAAGAATCTGTAGGAAGAACTCATAGCCACGCAGATACAGAAGAAGGAGTGCGAAGCTCAAATGGAACCGCTCCAAGAGAGGGCATCAAAGGTCATTACACAGGTAGAAGATGCAAAGAAGAACATGACACAAAATTAGGTGGAGTGCAAATAGATGATCAACGATGATATTGTAGTGCAGGTATTGGATGCACTTAGGTAGAAGACCCAACAGGCTCAAATGCAAGAAAAGGAACTCACAAAGAAGTTCCAGGCTCTCACATGAGAGATCGACGAAGTGCACAAGGTTTAGGTGGCTTGGGATGAGCCACATGTCAATGTTAGGGGCTTGTTGGATGCAAGCCTAGCTAGGAAGAAAGACTATTTTTGGAGGAAAAGCATGCAAAAGACAGTTGGAAGGAATAACAACACGTGTAAGAGAAGTAGGCGAAGCACGCATGCAAGGAAGACCTAATGACACTAGGGTGTT
>ML785887.1:1573412-1587187 GCA_009831015.1 Picea engelmannii
TATCTCTGTTGATCCTCGCTCTGCTACGATGCTCTTGCGTCGTCCAATCACAACAACACAAACCAATCACAACAAAGAGATTAATATATTCAAAACTCTAGACTATACATGTGATCAAGGAATCATGTAATAATGTGATATCACCATTATGGGAAAGGGACATATTCATATATTATGTTAACTGAAAGAAAAGAAATACAACCTGAGCCTTGATGTCGTAGATCTCCTTTCAACGGCTTCTAGCTTTGACACACACATATTTGCTCATCATGCATGAAGAACTTCCGCTACTTGTGATAACCTTGTGGCTGTCTCTATTTGCTACAGCATCAATTCTCCATACAATAGTTCACCAATTCTCCAAGATCTTACTCTTGCTAATTTGCTACTTGTTCTTCTTGTTGTTGTTATTGTTATTAACCCTTTCCATGAATCATCCCTTCAATATATAGGAAAGGATTGTTTAGTTACTTGGATAGAATGTAATCCCAAGATATCTGGAGATTCATTAATTTGCCAACCATTCGAACTCCAACTCATCCTTCTAGAAGATTCCTTCTAGAAGGATCGAGAACTCATCCGTTTTCTCCCTTAAGAAACATTTCCGCACCCTGAACATTAATACAGTGCGGAAAGTCCACAGTCAGACTGAATGCAACCTGCGGAAACAAAGTACTTCCGCAAGACAATATATGTGCAGCCTGCGTACTATCTTCAAAAGTGTAATTTTGAGAAGCTGATAAGTGTAACTTTCTTCATGAAAATGATCTTAATGAAGAGTCAGATCTTCTATCACCATGTCATTATTATGTCATCATCTCGATAACCAAAAATGTGGATAACATAGGGTTAGGGTTTTTGTAATGCATTGTAATGGCTGGTGAACCGAGGATATAAATAAGTAGTACTCAGGTGAGAGATGGGAGGGGGAGGAAAATAGAGAGGACACACATAGAGAGGCAGACAAAGAGAGAGTTGTATAAATGTATGAGTCATTACGCTGGTGAGCTAGGGAAGGAGTGAGCAACTCAATCCCAAGGGTTATATCGCAGGCTGAGGAGCCTGGTGCGATCTAGTCAACCTCGCATGGATCGAGGAGCCTATGGGAAGGAGGGAGAACTAAGATTGTAACCATGCATGGCATGACCTATTTCTAAACTATAATAAAAGCTCGAGAGCCAGATCTTTGTGGACATAGCCCAGGAGGGGGTGAACCATGATAACATTGTGTTATGTGAATGAATGTATGCATCTTTATGTCTGAATAATTGATGAATGTTAGATAAATAAAGTAGCCAAGTAGATCTGGTATTCCACATGCATGCATAGAATGAATGCTATAACTAGGTGTTGGATTGAATGAATAAATTTTACAGTGCACAACCTCAGATCTTGCTTAGTCTCATGTTGTAAACATCTGAGTATTGCAGCCACCCATAGAGTTATCTCGGGTGAGACTACACAATACGTTATGTGTATTGCGTTGCCTTCTGGTTTACCAGAGTGGTCGATAGTTTTAAAGGGATTTTGTTGGGAATTTTACTAAACCTGAACTAGGGTCAATTCATGATGGTAAATTAGAAGGAGAATACCCCATAAAGAATCCTCAAGGCCAATAGAAGAGAGATACTAAAACCAACAATGCAGAACCCAGTGCCACCATTGCTACCACCACCAAGGTCCAACCCGACGAACCTGATGAACCGGAGGAAGGTTGTAGATTTTAACCTTGTAAAATATTTTACTGCAAATAGATTTTCAATATAAGAACGAAAAATATACAATGGAAAATACACAAATTACACAGAGATTTTTCCCCTGGAAAGCCAAATCGAGAAAAATAGCATATTATATATTCATTCATAGTGATACATTGTTTACAATACAATATTCATATAGGAGCCCGCTGTTAGCACTCTGTAATCCCCATAGGTTGTTATGGGTAGAATAAATTAACAGAGGTAATGTCACATACCCACTACGGAAATCAAATTTTTTCGTCGATTTCTCAATGATCAAAATCTCTGAAGTCCTACGGGGCTTAGCGCAGGCTAGCTCTTTCCTTTTTCCACCTTCATGTGATTTTTTATTATGACCACTGACCAAACAACTAGGCACCTTGTTGTGTTTCATGACTCAGCGATATAAGCGAGTCAAGTCTTTCGACTCTACAAACCCCGAAACCCGATACTCGAGTTCTTGTATGAGATCCAATGGCTCTCGATATCTTGGATCCAACGGTTCGGATATTTTTGGAGTTTCGTGAACCGAGAGTCCACGATGCAATGACTCCAAAACTCTTGTCACTCCAATCCCCGAATCCCGATATGGGGATTCGTATAGGAGATCAACGATCCTCGAGGATTTGGATCCAACGGTCCACGGGATTTCAGGCCTTTTCTCGAAACTTCTGACCGCTCACCACGCGTCTCCTCTGATGGGCGGCGACGACCTTCAGCCAAGATCAACGGTCGTGATCTTTTCAGGATGATCAACGGTCACGATCAAATCCTGGCTTTCCTTAACCTCATTCACACCACACGCCATTTCGGGGTTTTTGTGATCGGAATTTCGCGACTTGCGAAGACAAGGGTTCTTGCCCTTTGGTTTCCTGGGTGTCGAAACGTCGAAGTGCTTACCAACAACCACGTATACTCTATAGATGGACGGTCCAGGTACTCCCATGGATCATGGGGTCTACGGTCCCGATCTCTTCATTTCTTGCACGGATAAAAAGGGTCATGGCATTAATGCCTGCGTCTCTTCCTCAAATCTAATGGTCATTACAGACCTTGGATCCTCCGAAGGGATCATGTTCGTTCATTGCTTGCACAGGTGGAGAGGGGTCGAGGAACTATCATCCACATTCCTTCCCCACATCCAATGGTTGTTACGGACCTTGGATCCTCCGAGAGGATCTCATCCATTAATCGAGACTTAAACATATGATAACATTTTGGGAGTTCACCAGTTGAAGTTTCGGGACTTATCGATCACAAGAGTCCGACCTCTTGTCAACGAGACTCCCGAACTCCTGATTTGCGAAATCTCGATGGGCTCTTCCTTTTGGGATTCTCCCGAAATCCTGGATTACTGCCACGTATCCTCCCTCAGATGGACGGTCCTCGTTGTTTCACGATTTCGCAACTTGCGACCCCCAGTGATGCAAATCCTTTGTCAACTTGAATCCCCGGTATCCGAAATACCGATGGACTCTCAATCTCCGCCACATGTCCTTCACGGATGGACGGTCTAGATTGTTTCACGATTTCACGACTTGCGACCCCCAGTGATGCAAATCCTTTGTCAACTTGAATCCCCGGTATCTGAAATACCGATGGACTCTCGATCTCCGCCACATGTCCTTCATAGATAGATGGTCTAGATTGTTTCGCGATTTCGCGACTTGCGACCCCCAGTGACGCAAATCCTTTGTCAACTTGAATCCCCTATATCCGAAATAGTGATGGACTCTCAATCTCCACCACGTGTCCTTCACGGACGGACGGTCTAGATTGTTTCATGATTTTGTGACTTGCGACCCCCAGTGATGCAAATCCTTTGTCAACTTGAATCCCCGATATCCGAAATACCGATGGACTCTCGATCTCCGCCACGTGTCCTTCACAGATGGATGATCTAGATCTATATCAGGACTTTCACCATGGAGTGTCCCGATCTCTTATCATTAGGACTCCCGAAATCCCAAACTCCGAATCCCCGATAACGACTCCTCTCTCGAGACTTTCGCCCTTGTTCATGAGGGCTTAACCCTCATGCATCTCCTAACATATCCAATGACTGTCGGGTTTTCTAGCTAAGATCTGATGGCTCAGATTTGTCCCACGTCGTGCACTCTCCCACTACTCTCTGGACGTGGAAAAAACAACGGTCTAGATACTCCCACAGACCTTGGGGATCTACGGTCCCGATTTCCTCGCTACTCACGAAGATAAAAGAAAAAGGGGTAAGGCATGTAATGCCCTTGTTTCTTCCACCAATCTAACGGTCGTGAATGACCACAGATCTTCTGATGGGATCTCGTTCGTCGATCGATAATTATCCCTACGCTGCTACTTCAGGATTTTAAGAGGATCATTCTTCCTCGTACAGGGTTTCTAAGACTTGCGCATTCAAGTCCTTTTTCCAGGTTCTTGGTAAACTTTTCCAAGAAGGGTAACTCCGTGGAGAGATCTATTCTAGGGCATTCCTAGAGACAGATAAGGGGAACAAATTTCTGAGAATGGAATGGAAGTCTGACTTGGTTCAACTTATGCATAAATAAATTTATCTATCAACATAAGCCATGAGTGGTTTTTCTGTTACAAGCATACATCTACCATTTCTTATCAAAACACTGCACAGATAGTCTTATACTGTAATCATTCACAATTTCACAGTTTATGAACATATATGTCAGCATATGAATTTCAGGATGCAAGATGTAAAACACTTATCATAAATAACACCAGAAGTGAATGCAACTGCTTAGAGGGGTGCTCGTTTCCACCCAATCGTAGGCTCAACGATTCTGATAGGAATTACAACTAGCCACCCCCGAGCTGAGACCACGATGCTGCGAGACTGTGTCTCGATTTGCCAGTGACCTAGAACGAGGGTTACTCTCCCCCTTCTCTGCTATCACTCACTCTGTGTATCTCCAGAGTTCTCTTCCTCCCCTCGCCTCTGCCCCAATCGCTTCTCCCTCACGCCTTATCCTCTTGCGAGGTTGCGTGTGGTGCGATTTCCCTCGCACTGGTCAGGCTTGACGGATCTACGGATGGGCGGTTCACCCCCCCATCCCTCATTAATTCTTGAGGAGCCATCTACCTACCAGCCTGTGAGACATTTAATTCGGGGCCAGTGAGCCGCTCTTGGTTCTCCGGGCCAGTGAAGTCCAAATATGGTATTGTTTTCGGTGGAAGTTAACGCCACCATTCTAGGTACCTTCCACCACCTTTCTCCAACCATCGTGGTCTATTTTTCATCATATCCCCTTTCAGCAGTCCTGCAATATATATATTCATAATATTATTCACATTCATCGACCTTTTCCACAAGGTCCATTCACATTACACATTCACATTTCTGAGTTTGCCACAGTTCTTGGCCAATCCAGTTATTTTTACAAATTGGGGGAAACAGGGTGTTACAATTCCCTCCCCCTTAAAGGAACATCATCCTCGATGTTCTTATCTATTAACATGACATGCATGTACATAAGTAAACAAAATTGGGTATGCCTGTCTCATGGCATTCTCCATTTCCCATGTAGCCTCATCTGGGCCAAAATGTCTCCACTGCACCTTGACCTGTGTAATCGTTTGGTTCCGGAGCGGGGTTTCCTTTCTTTCCAGTATGCATTAGGGTTTTGGTAGAAATTCTCCTTCTAGTTCAACCTGGATTACAGACCAGTCAATTATATGATTAACATCATGTACATATTTCTTCAATAATGAAACATGGAAAACATTATGTGCTTTTATTGTGGGCGGAAGTGCTAGCCTATAGGCTACAGGTCTCACTCTATCTAGAACCTCAAAGGGTCCACAATACCAAGGTGCCAGCTTGGCAAAAGCTCCCATTTTCAGGGAACTCTTCCTGGGCCTAACTCTGAGATATACATGATCTCCCGCTTTGAACTCTCTTGGAGTTCTCTTTTGGTCGGCATAACTTTTCTGTCGGTTCTGAGCGACCTTCAGGTTTTGCTTTATCTGATTCACCTGATGTTCCATTTATTTGAACATGTCGGGTCCAAAAGAAATCCTGTTTACAGGATTACTCCAGCTGACTGGAGTGTTACACAGTCTACCATAGATGACTTCGAAGGGACTCATCTTTAAGGATGCTTGGTAGCCGTTGTTGTAGGCAAATTCTACCAGTGGCAGGTAGTCTTCCCACTTCTTGGGTTGATGCATTACATGCATTCTTAGCATGTCTTCAAGTACTTGGTTCACTCTTTCCGTCTGTCCGTCGGTTTGAGGGTGATAGGCGGTGCTAAATAGCAATTTGGTCTCTAAACCAGCCATCAATGATTTCCAAAAGTTAGAGGTAAATTTCGTGTCTCTGTCAGACACGATCTCTTTTGGCATACCATGCAGTCTGAATATCTCCTTTATGAACACCTGAGCGATATCGATTGCTTTGCAGGTTGATTTAACAGGGATGAAATGATAAGACTTGCTCAATTTATCCACCACTACCATAATGGCATCATTCTGTTTGGTTGAGGTTGGTAATACAGTGATGAAATCCATGGAGATGGTTTCCTATTTCCATTCTGGGATTGGTAAAGGTTGCAATAATCCTGCTGGGTGTCGATGTTCTGCTTTAACCTACTGGCACTCTATGCATTTGGCTAAGTACTTGGCTATGTCTTTCTTCAATCCAGGCCAATAAAATTGTCTCCTGGTGGCAGTGATCATTTTCTGGTATCCTGGATGATCGGAATAGGGTCTTTTATGTAGTTCATCCAGTATGAATCTCTTCAAGTCGTCACAATTTGGAATATACAGTCTATTTCTGTAAGTGAGCAGACCTCCTTTGGTCATCTGGTAGCCTTCATATTTTACTCTGGTGGGTTCTTGTTGTAGGTACATGGCCACGGTCTGGATGAAGGGATCTGTTTCTTGTGCGTTTCTGATTCTTTCCTTGACTTCTGTCTCATAGGTGCTCATCACTGCCAGGTGAATTGTTTTCATACTTATACTAAGGGCATTGGCCACCCTATTTTCCTTTCCTTTAATGTGTTTGATTTCGAAATCAAACTCGCTAAGGAGGGCCATCCACCTAGCTTGTCTAGCATTGAGCTTTGGTTGATCAAACAGGTATTGCAATCTATAGTGATATGTCATAAGTACAAATTTTCTTCCCATGAGGTAATGCCTCCACATTTTCAAGGCATGCACTATGGCAGCCAGTTCTAGATCATGGGTCATATAGTTGACTTCATGCTTGTTCAATTTTCGGGATTCATAGCAGATCACACTTCCTTCCTGCATAAGGACTCGTCCGAGCCATTCCTTACAGGCATCTATGCACACGAGGAATTCAGCTTCTGGATCGACGATATTTAGTACGGGTGCATGGGTCAGTAGATGTTTCAGGGTTTGAAATCTTTCTTCACATTTCTGTGTCCACATAAATTTTTTCCCCTTCTTCTGGAGGGCAGTGATTGGACAACCAATCTTGGAGAATCCTTTTATAAATCTCCTATAGTATCCTGCTAATCCCATAAAGGATCTGATATCCAAAACATCCTTCGGGGTAGGCCATTCCATGATAGACCTGATTTTGTCAAGTTCTACTGCTACTCCTTCTTCGGAGAGAGCATGGCCTAAGTAATGTATTTCCTTCTGGAAGAATTCACATTTGCTGAATTTGGCATAGAGCTGATGTTCTCTTAGCACTTGCAGCACAAGTCTAAGATGCTCTTCATGCTCTTCTCTATTCTTAGAGTAGATTAATATGTCATCAATAAAAACTAGCACAAATTTATCTAGAAATTTACTGAGTACATTGTTCATCAAGCACATAAAAGTGGCAGGGGCATTGGTTAACCCAAATGGCACTACCACAAACTCATAGTGACCATACCGTGTCCGGAAAGCAGTTTTATGGATGTCTTCATCCTTGATTCAGACTTGATGGTATCCTGACCTCAAGTCGATCTTTGAGAAAATAGACGTGCCTCCCAATTGATTGAATAGATCATCGATCCTGGGCAAAGGGTACTTGTTCTTTATGGTTACCTTATTAAGTTGTCTATAATCTATACATAGTCTAAGGGTTCCATCCTTCTTTTTCACAAACAGGACTGGTTCTCCCCATGGAGACACGCTGGGTCAAATATAGCCTTTATCCATCATTTATTTTAATTGCAATTTGAGTTCAACTAACTCGGGTGTGCTCATCCGGTAGGGTGTCCTAGACACCAACACCGCTCTTGGTGCAAGTTCTATCGAGAAGTCTATGTCCCTTCTCGGAGGTAGACTCGGTACCTCTTCCGGAAACACATCTCTATATTCTCTCAGGACAGGGTGATCGTCAGGGCCTTGTTTATCGCCTTCGATTGTTTTCAACACCTGTATTGCATATAGGGGAAATCCCTTTCGACAATACTTTCTCATTTGCAAGGCTCATATTTGTCTCACCGAGACGGGTTTTCGGATCCCTTGAAGGGTTATCCTTCTCCTTTTTTACTTACACACTCTAAGGTTTTATGGTAACAGTCCAGTCTGGATTTATGGGTGGCTAGCTAGTCCATACCAATCAACAGATCATATGATCCCAGGGGTAATATGTTAAGGGTTGCTTGGGTGGGGAATTCACCCAACATTAATTGGCAGGCTGGTATAACCTCTACTATCTTCCTTTTGGTGCCAGTGGATAATTGTACCAACCATGGCTTGGTATGTTTTTGTGGCTGTAGTTTACACTTATCAATAGCTTTAGGGGCTATATAACTCAAATTTGAACCAGGGTCAATCAAAACAGACACTAGATGGTTGAAAATCATACCTTCTATTTCCACTACTGAAGCTTGATGGTCAGCTTGGTTATTATCCAAGGCTGCATAAATTTGTGGCACACTCCTGGCCACATCATTGACGGTAGTAGTTTCCTGGATGTTATAAATCCTTTGACTATTCTGTTGTCGGTGTGGATAGTCTCTCAGGAGATGTTCCTCTCCACAACCCCAACATTTCAGAGGTTCTCTCTTGGTGTTATCCACCTTCACTAGTATAGGTCCAGAATTTTTGTTTCCGCCCAATGAGGGAAAGTTCTGCTGGTGTACACTCCGGGCTGAAATGTTCATTCTTGGGTTCTTCTTATAGTTCTTAAATCTTGGGGATTTGATCCCCTTTTTCTGAAATCTTGAACTATTCTTTAGTTTCCATCCTTCACGAGGTTCTGCTCGATGCCCAAACTGTTCATGACAATAGGTTGCCTTTCGAATAGTGCCTTTTAGGGTCTTTGGCTCATCAAATTCAATTCTGTTCCGATATTCCTTGGGTAGCCCACTGATGAAGCATTGCACCTTTGCCTTTTCTACTTTTATATAAGGTACATACCTCAACAAGTCAAGGAATCTGTTGACATATTCTTCTATAGTAAGTTGTCCCAGTTTGAGTTCATAAAACTCTTTAGTCTTTTCGTCGAAATATTTTTCCGACAGATACTTCTTCCGGAAGTACTTCTCAAATCGTTTCCAAGAAAGGTCCTCTTCGCGAACCCCTTTCACATTCTTAAAGTCTTCCCACCAAATGGAAGCCTTTCCATTCAAGTTGAAGGTGGCCATTCGGGCCTTCATATTTTCTGAAAAGTCATGGACTCTGAAATACTTCTTTAGTCCAAGCAGCCAGGCCTCTGCTTCCTCTCCCTTCTTTATTTCACCATCGAAGGAGGGTGGTTTGGCCTTTTTGAATTCTTTGAATTTTCGACCTTTGGAAGACTTTTGCTTCTTTTGTTTCCTTTGGAAATAGGAACTGGTTGTGCTACTAGAAGAGCCTTCTGAATCGCCAGCTTCCTTCTTAGAGGAATCACTCGGCACTGGTCCTTTACCTCTGGGGTGGACCTTTTTCGAGGTACTCCTCTTAGTGTGGCCACTGATATGACCATGTTTCTGAGTTTCAGGTTCATGTTGCATTTGCCTTTGTAGATCAGATAAACTCTACAGTAAAATTGCATTAATTTATGTTTTCTTTTCTTGTTCTTTCATCATCCTTTCATTGTCAGCCTTGCAACTTTGTAATTCGACCATGAGACTCCTCACAGTCTCGGCTAGATCTGGAGGGGTCCCTACTGCCCTTCTTTCATCAGACTCTTCATCTCTATTGTGGGAGCCCTCTCCCATGTCTTAGTGAGTCACCATTCTCTGCGTCTGTAAATTCCCGCGGCTGATCGTCCGCTTGGGTGCAAAGACAAACACTGGTTGTTAGTCAATAGTTAGATACATTTTTATAACCCGCGCAAAATTCATAACTCTTTCGCATGCATACACAGTCAGGTTTTCATTTCGGACTTTGACCTTTTTGAATTAAAAGGGTTAAGATAGAGGGTTACTCTTTGTAAGAGTACTCCGAACGAAGCTTCTGCGCAACTCGTTCATGAGCCCAAGCAGGCCGAGTGCTATAACCATGCTCTGATACCATTTTGTCACATACCCACTACGAAAATTAATTTTTTTCGTCGATTTCTCAACGATCAGAATCCCCGAAGTCCTACGGGGCTTAGCACAGGCTAGCTCTTTCCTTTTTCCACCTCCATGTGATCGTCGGTTATGACCACCGACCAAACAACTAGGCACCTTATCGCGTTTCACGACTCAACGATATAAGCGAGTCAAGTCTTTCAACTCTACAAACCCCGAAACCCGATACTTGAGTTCTTGTATGAGATCCAACGACTCTCGATATCTTGGATCCAACGGTTCGGATCTTTTCAGAGTTTCGTGAACCGGGAGTCCACGATGCAACGACTCCAAAACTCTTGTCACTCCAATCCCCGAATCCCGATATGGGGATTCGTATAGGAGATCAACGATCGTCGAGGATTTGGATCCAACGGTCCACGGGATTTCAGGCCTTTTCTCAAAACTTCTGACTGCTCACCATGCATCTCCTCTGATGGGCGACGACGAACTTCAGCCAAGATCAACAGTCGTGATATTTTTGGGATGATCAATGGTCATGATCAAATCCCGGCTTTCCTTAACCTCATTCACACCACACGCCATTTCGGGGTTTCGGTGATCGAAATTTCATGACTTCTGAAGACAAGGGTTCTTGCCCTTTGGTTTCCCGGGTGCTGAAACGTCGAAGCGCTTACCAGCAGCCACATATACTCTATAGATGGATGGTCTAGGTACTCCCATGGATCATGGGGTCTACGGTCTCGATCTCTTCACTTCTTGCACAGGTAAAAAGGGTCGTGGCATTAATGCCTACGTCTCGTCCTCAAATCTAACAATCATTACAGACCTTGGATCCTCCGAAGGGATCATGTTCGTGCATTGCTTGCAAAGGCGAAGAGGGTTCGAGGAACTATCATCCACGTTCCTTCCCCACATCCAACGGTTGTTACGGACCTTGGATCCTCCGAGAGGATATCATTCGTTAATCGAGACTTAAACATATGCTAACATTTTGGGAGTTCACCAGTCAAAGTTTCGAGACTTATTGATCACGAGAGTCTGACCTCTTGTCAAGGGGACTCCCGAACTCCTGATTTGCGAAATCCTGATGGGCTCTTCCTTTCGGGATTCTCCCAAAATCCTGGATTACTTCCACGTATCCTCCCTCAAATGGATGTTCCTCGTTGTTTCGTGATTTCGCAACTTGCGACCCCCGGTGACGCAAATCCTTTGTCAACTTGAATCCCTGGTATCCAAAATATTGATGGACTCTCGATCTCCGCCACGTGTCCTTCACGGATAGACGGTCCAGATTGTTTTGTGATTTCATGACTTGTGACCCCCAGTGATGCAAATCCTTTGTCAACTTGAATCCCTGGTATCCGAAATACCGATGGACTCTCAATCTCCACCATGTGTCCTTCACAGATGGATGGTCTAGATTGTTTCACGATTTTGCAACTTGCGACCCCCAGTGACACAAATCCTTTCTCAACTTGAATCCCCGGTATCTGAAATACCGATGGACTCTCGATCTTTTCCACTTTTCCTTCACGGATGGATGGTCTAGATTGTTTCACGATTTCGCGACTTGTGACCCCCAGTGACGCAAATCCTTTGCCAACTTGAATCCCCGATATCCGAAATACCGATGGAATCTCGATCTCTGCCACGTGTCCTTCACAGATGGACAGTCTAGATCTATATCGAGACTTTCACCATGGAGTGTCTCGATCTCTTGGCATCAGGACTCCCGAAATCCCGAACTCCGAATCCCCGATACTGACTCCTCTCTCAGGATTTTCACCCTTGTTCAGGAGGGCTTAACCCTCATGCATATCCTAATCGATCCAACGGTTGTCGAGTTTTCTAGCTAAGATCTGATGGCTCAGATTTGTCCCACGTCATGCACTCTCCCACTACTCTCTGGATGTGGAAAAACCAACGGTCCAGATACTCCCACAGACCTTGGGGATCTACGGTCCCGATTTCCTCGCTACTCACGAAGATAAAAGAAAAAGGGGTAAGGCATGTAATTCCCTTGTTCCTTCCGCCAATCTAATGGCCATGAATGGCCACAGATCTTCCGATGGGATCTCGTCTGTCAATCGATAATTATCCCTATGCTGCTACTTCAGGATTTTAAGAGGATCATTCTTCCTCGTATAGGGTTGCTAAGACTTGCGCATTCAAGTCCTTTTTCCAGGTTCTTGGTAAACTTTTCCAAGAAGGGTAACTCTGTGGAGAGATCTATTATGGGGCATTCCTAGAGACAGATAAGGGGAACAAATTCCTAAGAAAGGACTGGAAGTCTGAATTGGTTCAACTTACGCATAAATAAATTTATCTATCAACATAAGCCATGCGTGGTTTTTCTGTTACAAGCATACATCTACCATTTCTTATCAAAACACTGCACAGACAGTCTTATACTGTAACCATTCATAATTTCACAGTTTATGAACATATATGTCAGCATATGAATTTCAAGATGAAAGATGTAAAACACTTATAAGAAATAACACCAGAAGTGAATGCAACTGCTGAGAGGGGTGCTCGTTTCCACCCAACCGTAGGCTCAACGATTCTGATAGGAATTACAACTAGCCACGCCCGAGCTGAGACCATGATGCTGCGAGACTGTGTCTCGATTTTCCAATGACCGAGAACGAGGGTTACTCTCCCCCTTCTCTGCTATCACTCACTCTGCGTATCTCCAGAGTTCTCTTCCTCCCCTCGCCTCTACCCCAATCGCTTCTCCCTCGCGCCTTATCCTCTTGCGAGGTTGCATGTGGCACGATTTCCCTCACACTGGTCAGGCCTGACAGCTCTACGGATGGGCGGTTCACCCCCCCATCCCTCATTAATTCCCGAGGAGCCATCTACCTACTAGCTTGCGAGAGATTTAATTTAGGGCCAGCGAGCCGCTCTTGGTTCTCCGGGCCAGTGAAGTCCAAATACGATATTGTTTTCGGTGGAAGTTAATGCCACCATTCTAGGTGCCTTCCACCACCTTTCTCCAGCCATCATGGTCTCTTTTCCAACATATCCCCTTTCAACAGTCCTGCAATATATATATTCATAATATTATTCACATTCATCGAACTTTTCCACAAGGTCCATTCACATTTATGAGTTTGCCACAGTTCTTGGCCAGTCCAATTATTTTTACAAATTGGGGGAAACAGGGTGTTACAGGTAACTTATCAAAACCACTTTTGAAATTGGGATCTATCCCTGCCAGTTTCAGAGGGGGATCTCTTTGTATGATTTAGATTTGTTTAGGTTTTAGATATTAGGCTAGTTAAGAAGATCTTAGTTTGTTTGTTTCTTTATAAAGATTGGCTGAAGAATTGCATTAAACTTCCATTGGGCTATGGGGTCTGTATCAAAGATTAGGATCAGATACCATTTTTTAAGATTCCTGTTGGACACACCTACCACACTTAGAGGGGGGGTGAATGAGTGTGGGGCTCTTTTTCCCAAAAAATCTCTCATGCACAAAAACTCATCAATTAGCATTCAACATTTATTCATTACCCATTGTTGTCATTTATAACCAGTTAGATGTGAGCACATATCAGCAACATATATCAGCAATATATCATCAACAAGTCATCACCACAATGAACACAAAGAA
>ML785887.1:1588872-1621028 GCA_009831015.1 Picea engelmannii
TCCATATTCATCATGTATCAATGACAACTCATTGATCCATCTTCATCTATGCATTCTCATCAAGGACAATACATATTATATTACATAAATCATCAGTCAATCAATCCTTTGACATCAATCAATCACTTGACATCAATCAATGAAACCATTGGCATCAATGACAACATGATCCAACAATTCCTTCATAGGGAGAGATAGTGAGAAAGCTAGATCTATTAGAATTAAATGGGATGAAAAAGACTGAACGGGTGAGAAAGTCAACCAAGAAAAGAAGCAATTAAGAATTTCTTTACTTAATATCAGATGAATAACATGTAGATCACCAAAAGACCAGAAACATAGTGCATGGGATAAATTATGTTCATTAACTTCCCTTTAATGATTAGAAACTGAAAACATAATGATTACAGAGAAAGATAAACATTTAACAGAGAAAGATAAACATCACCAATGTTCAATTTCAAGAATCCTGTAAATAACCTTTTATTACTGGTCGATCCTTTTTGAAAGATTACACAAATATCTCCTTGGGCGCAAAACTCAACCCTCAATACTTTGAAGTGAGAAATATTTATACAACAATTACATCTGATCCTATCATTAATGACTAGGATATTGTGGAGGAAAAATATAACTAACTAGATTACAAATTACAAAATAATAGGAATGTTGATGATCTATTCAAATCCTTGGTGTTGATTCTGGGGAAGTAGTTGATGGTTCATCTGTTGGAAGATTGGTTGTTGTCATTGATGTTAACCCTAGTCATGGGTTTTGGACCGCAAGATTGATGAAGGTATTTGGACATGAAGGAAAATGCACATGCAGATACAACACCCATGGATGGATAGTATACATCATGTTGTTTCTGGCGGTATGTGGCATGTCACGTGGATCCTCATGGTTAAGGAGAAATGAATTTTTTAAGATGACAAAGTGAATTGAAGAAGGAAGTACATGTAGGCCCTGAAGATAATTAAAGAAAATAATTACAAAATAAGAAAGTGTCAGGTCGGCCCTAATGTTAAAAGGAAGTGACATAAATAGTATAAATAAACATCATTATACATTCATTTGATACAAGTCGAATTTCAGAGGAAATAAGAAGTAAAGAAGGCCGGATTTCAAGGGAGGATGAAGTCTTTTGGTGATGTGTTCTAAGGTATGTTATTTTTAGGTCATCTAACCATTTTTGCTATAATTTTTTTTTATGGAACGATTCAGATGGTGAAATTGCTATGGTATTGAGAAGACATATCAAGGTACCTCTGGTAAAAAATTCAGCTCTTGATTCGCTATAATTATGGAGATACACTCTATGGAAGATAGGGTTTGTGACCAGTCCTGAAGCTAGTCAATAAACAGGTGTTCCGGGTAAAACAGTCATAACTTCTTTATCGAGAATCCAAATGAAGTAGGAAAAATTTCATTGGAAAGAGTACAAACTGCAGTTTCTTGTGTGCAAGTTTTAGAATTGGATGTTTATTATTGAGCATGGGCTTTCTGTGCAAGTTCACTCTCCTGAATAGACCAGAATTGAATAAAGTCTACCATTCTTTCTATAACCTCTTTTTGGGGAGGATTCAAGCAGTGAAAATTGGAGGAGTTTCAGAGAATACATTCAGTAATATTATCTACAGGATCAGGGTACTCCAAGAATTGAAGAATTGCAGAAATTGAAGAAGTCTCGAGAAGCATTATCAGGTTTTATGTGATGATTGGTTGATGGTGATGATTTAATGTAAAGTTTTATTATCTCTCATATATTCTTGGGTGGAAGGAAGGGGCAAGGATGGAGAGTTAAACCCTCTCTTGATGTTAGAGGATTGTATCTTCCTCTTGGAGGTTTATCCCTCCTTTTACATTTGGAAGCTGTAGCTACCTTTGGAAATCATTACTTCCCTTGAACAATAACTATTGATTATTTCTCATATATTGTGCATGGTGTATTGTGGTGTATTGGTGTAACTCTTATACTATTGTTCATTGCTCATTGGATATAGTTGAATGGTTTAAGTATAAGTTGAAAAAGGTTTTAAATTGTACTTGATATTGATTCACCCCCCTCTCAGTATCAACATCATAATTTTGACTTGACTGTCTTCTTCATGTTGATTAAAAAATCCACATCACTTTTACTCAAGTAATGAACACAGGTCTTCCCATCTCTTTTGAATAGGGATGGAAACCTTGAGTAACTTTCTGTATAATTAGTCCATTTCGGTGTACTTGGAAAAAGTAGGCTTTGTAATAAAAATATACTTTATCTCATGTTGGATGCTCAGGTCCAACTGCAAAGTTTCTAGGAAATCCTTGCTAGTGATGCTTCCTTGTATACCTGCAAATTTAGACCCATCCTTTTCCACTGTTTTGATCTTCTGCTTGTAGTCTGACATAGTGATGAGCTTATCATTTATCACTAGTAGTCCTGGAAGTCCCTTCTTGTGCAATGTGTCAACCTTGCTGAAAAACCTCTGCACTCCAATGTCCATCATCTAAGCTTTCTCCTCTAGTTGCAACATCAATCCTTTCTTGGTGAAAACCTTCTTGACCTCGAGAATGGTCTCTGTCCTGTCTTCAATTTCCAATGCCTCTAACTCCTCTTTGGTCTTGGATTTTAAGAACCTGATGATTTCAGTGGCCTCTACAGGCCTCTCTTCTAATTCTTCCCTTATCTTTTCAATTGCTTGTCTGCCTCTCTGTACCAGTTCATGCTGTTCAAAAACAGTTTATATGAATGGCCATATCTCTACAATTAACTTGATGATGTCCATCCAGATGTTTTCCTTGGCTTCATATAGTGTTTTAGCCATGACAGTCTCCTTCTGTAGCTTCTTTATTTCTTGGTTGAGTCTTTGTGATTTATGCATCTTTGTATTATAGCTGGCCTGGAACATGGATTTCAACTTCTGGAGGTTTTTTACCTCTTCTTGCAATATTTTGATTTATTCCCCTTGTAGGGTCATGTCCTCCATTGACTTCACCAACTTCTCAGAAACATTTGGAACTTTCACTGGAATGGCTGATGGAATTTCTCTTGTTGTGGCCGCTGTTGTACTAGCTCTTGTGAGAGGAACTGCATCATGTGGGATAACAACCATTTGCATGCTTTTTTCTTTCTATTTAACTAACTTATCTAGCTCAACCTCCATCTCCTTTATTTATGCATTCTGCTCCATTATCAATTTCATCATCTCCTCCTTATGACCTCCACTCTCAACCATTTCCTTTGCTTGTGAATATTCAGTGGTTGGAAGTTTCAATTGTTTCCTCAGAGATGTCATGTCAACATTTTTCTTCTTCAATAGTTCCTCAACTACTTTAACATTATATGGATCATAACCGATCTTTAGTACTATATCCTCTAGGGATTTGAATTTATTATCCTTGGCCAGAGAGGATATATTTTCCAGCTTCAACTGGGATTGGACATTATTTAGAGACACCTGCAATTTTTCAGCAGTCAATGATGCATTTATCAAGGTGGAGAATATCATATCCCATGTTTGCTTATGCATGTCCATTTGATCTGCTGGATGAACCTCTTTCACATCAACATCCAATGATGTTTTCTTGTAATTAGAGGCGGTCTTGGGATGAGGGACATGCTCCTGTAAGAATTCCATGTGCATCCTTCCCTTCTCTGTGTCAAAGATAGACAGTAATCTATGTTGAGTGGTGGATGTCCGCTTCCAAAATTGGGCATATGTGTTGCTGTGAAAAAATTCTCTCTTCTTCTTGATCATCTTGTATTTGTAAAAAATGCTTGATCCTGTTTGCTCTTGAGAGGATTCAGCTAACAGTGTAGTGTCTGTTTTCTTCTTGGATGAGGATGTACTCACTATGTGTTGGTTGCCTGAGAAGACTTAAGATGGAGAATATATATCCCTATTTTCAGCATGCTCTTCATACCTTTACTTTGGGTTCAGGTGACCCGTGATGAATGTGGTCCCTCCATAATTATAGTGGTTTGAGTTTCTCCTTCTCTAAGCCTGTCTGGTGTGTGACTAGTCTTGGTCCTCTTCCTGTACACCTGGAAGTCTTCAGCTGACACCTCTGTGACTGAAGGTGAAACCTCTTTCCTGGGTCTCTTTTTTTCTTGTACTTGAGGAGTGTTGGTATGAGAGGTAGTGATAATGGGGGATTCTTCTTCAGTTTCCATCAATGTGTTTTTTTGCCAATCTATCTGATTCATAAACTTTTCTACCTCAGGTTTTGGCACATGAGCATAAGGAGAAGTCTTTTGTTTGAGCCTGGTTTCTGATATGATGCCAAAGGGATCATAGTTCCATGGAAAAATCAGACTGAAATTCATTTCTTTTAAGATATTGTTGGCTTCTTCTCCCGCAACTCTGTTGTTACACATGAAAGAGCCAATTTGGCTCTTGATCCTGAGTTGTTGCTTCTTCTTGAATGACACGAAGTGGATGTCATTAGAGTTGATCATTTTTCTGATGTATTCCAAGGAAAAGATTCTGACAGGAAGGTACTTTGGCAGATTTTATGGAGGTAATTCACACCCATAAACTCTGATTTTGGTATGGTTATGGTAAAGATACCAGTCCCTTGTTTTGGCTAAGTCTGATAGGTGAAGAATTCTCTGGACCTCCTCATTTATCCTTGGTTCCATTCTGCTGCTGAGCATGCACACCATTGGATGGTAAAACTGATCGATGAAGTGTTTGAAATTGAACTCGGATGAGTTCTTCCTCATTAGTGATGTCCAAGAAGTCAATGGTTGAGGGTTCCCATTTTGATCCAATTTCTGAAAAGCACAAGATAATTTATCTGCTCGGAAGAAAAGGAATAGGTACACCAGTACCGAGGAGTACCTGAACATTCCCTCTGTGGAGAACTTGAAAATATGTTCATGTATAATGTCAGCCAGAAACTGATTGTAATCAAATTGAGTTGTAGCTTTTTCTTCTGTTGAGAAAATGGACCAAAAACCCAAAATGGGTTCATCTACCCATTTATCAAAATAATATCCTAAAAGGCAACATAGGGTGGAAATGATTTGGTTGGCTCTGACTAAGAAGATAGAAGAAGGATAGGGAGGGTTCTTTTTAGGAAACTGCGCGTCCTCTGGTAAGAATATTTCGAGCATCTGGGCTATTTGAGGAAAGGAAAGTTTCTGATAGAGTTCAGTCAAAATTTCAATGGAGAAAGGGCTGGTAGAATCAGTTTTGGGTATTTGTAGCATCTGGTTTATTGTTTCGGGGGTGATGGTGAACAAAGTTTCTCCAGATGAAGACACGATGGCCCTTTGGTCAGGAAGGTAATGGGATTGACACTTTAGGTCGAACTCAGGAAAGTGACAGGTCTAGGGAAACATGTACAATGGCAGGTTAGAATCCTAGAGTCCGATCTCGTCACTCTGGTCTAAGAAAACATCTTTAAGCCAGAAGTGTAATTTGAAGAAATCTAATTCACACTTCGGTTTTGCAACTCGGTAATATTTATCGGCTAGGGGGATGCGATCTAGGTCGACAGGAGGAGGAAGAAACAAGTTTTCTTATGTTTCAATAGATTTGGATTTGAGCGCCATAATTAATCGAAGATCTGAAGAGGAAAAATGTATTATTTTTGACTACCTAGATTAATGGCGCCTGTCGATGGTGTGTATGGTGGTGGTTATCTTGAAAATAGGAAACAACTATGTTGACTATGTCTGGATCAGTGAATAGTGCGGTAATGGTGAAGAAACCGAGTAAAACAGTGTAGGGGTGTGTCCGTTATGGCGCGGGTGGTGAGTTGGATGAGTAACAGTCATGGGGGATGGCATTGATTGGTCAACAGGTAGATGGGGGTGACGTGTAGGGTATTAAATGGCCAACATGTAGATATGAGTATGACGTGTGATAGCGTAGTGGGGTGTGACATGTGACAGGGTAGTAGGGTATGGTGGCAGATTGAGGTGGGTGGTATCGGATGNGGGGTTCGATAAGATCTAGAGCTTCCACATTGCAGGGGGTTGCACTGGGAAAATCTCTCTCCCGAACCCCCCCCTACCGTTAAAGGCATAAAGGTTGGGGGGTCCGGAATTGACTGTCGACCATAGATTTGGGTGCGCCTTGTCGACTGCTGAGATCTGTGAGCCCTTCAGCCACAAAGCGCCAAAATGTCAAATCCCGATAGAACTTAGGATAACATGCATATTGTGGGTAGTGCTAGCTCCCCTTTCTTTATTTTTTCACCAAGGGGTCAAAAACACATAAAATTAGCTCAAATAAAAGGCATTTAATCAACCCTTTGCAATTGTTTTTTGAAATAAGGCATGCTAACCTAGTTCCTAATCTAATTACCTAACACATTAACCTGGTTTAAACTATTGGGTCAATAATTACTCTAACCTAAGATATTTGGCCAAGATTAGACTGTTTGGCCAAACTTATTCACTAACCTATCTAATTTGGCCAAGGTTAGACTGTTTGACCAAATTTATTCAGTATCCTATCAGCATAAATTTAAAGGGTTTGATCATGGTTAGACAATATGAATCAAACCAAGTTTATTTCATGGGGTTTTATCTTTTTGTCTTTTTATTTTTTATACCCTCTTTTGATTTTTATTCTTTTCTTTTATTTTTCTCTTCTTTTCTTTTTCTTTTCATTTCTTTTTCTTTTGTAAATCATTTGCAGAATAAAATATTATTTACAATAAAACACAACTCGAGTAAGAGATTCTAATCACCAGGTGATCTTATTAAATATAGGGTTATAAAACTAGCGACATCCAAAAACCTAACCCAATGAACTGGATTAGTCAACAACCCTAATTCCTTAACCAGAAATAGAAAACCATCGAAAAAACCATGTGTCAAAAAATCGCCCAACAATGGACACGAAAATTGAGGAAAAATGTGACACATTTCTCGAGGAAAAAAAATAATTCTTGGGGGTAGCACCCCCGAACCCCCGCGCAAGGGGGATATCGCCCCCTTGTGACCCCCCAGGGGGGGGGCCTAGCCCCCCCATCAAACCCCCTTGCATGCCCGACACAACGTAGCAAACACTAAAACTAGTTGTGCAAAGAATATAACACATACCCAACAAAGGTGAGCACCTCTTTCATTCATAAATGTGGGTGAAGCGTACTCCACTGCACTTCATCATTGATAGAGGTAGCCAGAAGAACCTCATCTCAGCAGAGGTAATCAAGCGGTTGGCTCTATCGACATCACCACACCTGCAACCGTACACCATCGGGTGGCTCCGCCAAGGGAGCGATCTCCACATCAACCAACAATGTCATTTTGCCTATGGCATCAAGCCCTTCAAAGATGAGGTATTGTGTGATGTCGCCCCCCTTGAAGTTTGTGATGGTCTTTTCGGCCAACCTTATTTATGGAAACATCATGATGTATATGAGTCAAGGCCTCGTAGTGTTAGTATTACTTTGGAAAGTAGATTATACAGGATACTAGAGGTAGTTCCATATAACACCATTTCCTTGATCTCTACCAAGCATTGCAGAAAGGTCATCTCTCATATCAGGAAGTTTGTTTTCTTCATGATTCACGCTCAGAGTGAGTGAAAGGTTGCAACCACATCCATGGACTCTGCAATAGGTATCTCCATGCAACAGAAGCAAGTTTATAAGGTCGTGGAAGAATACAAAGACATCTTCTCCTCACCCACTGGGGTACCACTTCACTGTAAGGTTAAGCACTCAATTGATCTAACCCTCGATGCATCGATACCAAATGGTCTAGTCTAATGCCACTCTCAGTCATAAAATGAGGAAATAAAGTGCCAGATCCAAGAGATGCTCGAAAAGGGGCACATCCACCAAAGATCATTACCTTATGGAAGCCAAATCGTGCTCGTGCAGAAGAAAGATGGGTCCTGGCAACTTTGCATTTATTACTGGGCCCTAAATAAAATCACAGTAAAGAATTGGTACCCAATTCCCAGAATTAACGATCTCCTTGACCAACTCAAGGGGGCCAAATACTTCAGTAATATTGATCTGAAGTTCGACTACCACTAGGTTCCAAAAGAGAAGACCGATGTATGGAAGACTTTCTTTCAAGTCCAAAAAAGGTTTTTTTGAATGGTTGGTAATGCGCTTTGGATTGAAAAATTCCCCAACAACTTTCATGAGGATGATGGAAGATATCTTGTGGCCTTTCACCAATTCTTTTGTGGTAGTGTATTTGGATGACATCCTCATCTTCAACAAGAATTGGGAGGAACACTTGCAGCACATTCAACAGGTTCTGCACACTCTACGACAACATAAGCTATATGAAAATTTGGAAAAATGCTCCTTCGACATGAATAGGTTCTAGTAACTAGGCTACATTGTTGATGAGCATGGGGTGCATGTCGATCTAGCCAAAATCCAGGTCATCCGTGACTGGCCAACCCTGACCACACTCACTGAGCTCCAGAGCTTCTTAGGCCTTTGTAATTTCTATCGTAGGTTCATGTTGGGATTCTCCCACATTGCATGGGTCCTTAGCCAAGTGACTTGGATTTTGGCTGGATCGACATGATCTCTACCAAGCAATGCAGGAAGGTCATCTCTCGTACTGAGAAGTTTGTCTTCTTCGTGATTCATGATCAGATTGAGTGAAAGGTTGTAGCCACATCCATGGACTCTGCAACAGGTCTCTCCACACAACAGAAGCAAGTGGATAAGGTCGTGGTAGAATACAAAGACATCTTCTCCTCACCCACTAGGATACCTCTACACTTTCAGGTCAAGCACTCAATCGATCTGACCCCCGACACATCGCTGCCAAATGGTCTAGTCTATCGCTACTCTCAGTTAGAAAATGAAGAAATCAAGCGCCAGATCCAAGAGCTGCTCGAAAAGGGGCACATCCTCCCAAGCTCATCACCTTATGGAAGCCAAATCATGCTTATGCAGAAGAAATATGGGTCTTGGTGAATTTACATTGATTACCAGGCCCTAAATAAAATAATAGTAAGGAATCGATACCCAATTCCATGAATTGACGATCTCCTTGACCAACTCAAGGGGGAAAAATAATTTAGTAAGATTGATCTGAAGTTCGGCTACCATCAGGTTCCAAAAGAGAAGACTGATGTATGGAAGACTGCCTTCAAGTCCAAAGAGGTATTTTTGAATGGTTGGTCATGCGCTTTGGCTTGAAAAATGCTCCAAAAACTTTCATGAGGATGATGAATGATATCTTACAACCTTTCACTAATTGTTTTGTGGTAGTATATTTGGATGACATCCTCATCTTCAAAAAGAATTAGGAGGAACACTTGCAACAGATTCAACAGGTTCTTCACACTCTGTGGAAACATAAGCTATATGAAAATTTGGAAAAATGATCCTTCGACATGAATAGGGTCCAGTACCTAGGATACATTGTTGATGAGCATGGGGTGCATGTCAATCCAGCCAAAATCTAGGTCATTCGTGTCTGGCCAGCCCTGATCACACTCACTGAGCTCTGGAGCTTCTTAGGCCTTACCAATTTCTATCGTATGTTCGTGTTGGGATTCTCCAACATTGTATGGGCCCTTAGCCAAGTGACCTGGATTTTGGCCGGATCGACATGCACCCCAAACCCAATTCTTGATATCTTGTGGCATTTCACCAATTCTTTTGTGGTAGTGTATTTGGATGACATCCTCATCTTCATCAAGAATTGAGAGGAACACTTGCAACATAATCAACATGTTCTACACACTCTGCGAAAACATAAGCTATATGCAAATTTGGAAAAATTATCCTTCAGCATGAATAGGGTCCAATACCTAGGCTACATTTTTGATGAGCATGGGGTGCATGTTGATCCAGCCAAAATCTAGGTCATTCGTGACAGGACAGCCCTGACCACACTCACTGAGCTCCAGAGCTTCTTAGGCCTTGCCAATTTCTATCATAGGTTCGTGTTGGGATTCTCCCACATTTCATGGGGCCTTAGCCAAGTGACTAGGGGTGGTGGAAAGGAAAAATTCATGTGGGGCTAGTCACAACAAAAAGCATTTGATGATTTGAAGCAACGCTTGTACTCATCCCTGGTGCTCTCATTACTCGACCTGCAACAACCATTTGAGATTGAGATAGATTCTTTATACTATGTTGTGGGCAAATTTCTCACTCAGCATGGACATCCCATGGCCTATCATAGTGAGACACTATCATATACAGTCTGTAAGTACCCCACTTATGACAAAGAGATGTACTCCATTATACAAGCCTATCGTTAGTGGAGGTATTACATTCTTGGGAAGGAGACAATCATCCACATTGATCATAAGCCTCTGCAGTTCATGTAGACACAAGGAAAATTATAGAATGACCACCATCAAAAGTGGTCCACATACTTGCAACAATTCCATCTCAACATCAAATTTAAGTCATGTAGCACCAACCGCATCACTGACTGCCTCAATCGACATCTGGTTTCCACACTAACCACGTTGATACACTCCTTCGGACATGAGACCTTTGGATGGAGCTAACTCTATAAACGAGATCTTGACTTTTCCACTACCTACCAGATGATGGACACAAACACAACTGTCACTAATTTTCATCTGCAGGACGGGTTATTGTTCCATCTAGGCTATCTCTACATTCCATCAAAGGAGCATGCAAAGATGATTTGGGAAGATCACTATAGTTGGATGGCATGACACTTCAGCATAGAGAAGATAGTGGCAATGATTCAACAACATTTCTATTGGCCGAAACTCCAACAGGATGTTAGAAAGTATATCAGGTCCTGCACGGCCTGTGCCATTTCCAAACCAACCATTAAGAAACAAGGCATGTACACCCCTTTTCCTACTCCTTAAAGGACTTGGGAATCCATCTTGATGGACTACATGTTGAGACTTCCTTCAACCAAGAAGGGAGATGAATTTGTTTTCATGGTTGTTGATCGATTTTCTAAGATGGATATTATGGTCACCTGCAAGAAGAGCATCACAACAGAGGCCACTGCCAAGATCTTCTTCGAACGAGTGTGGGTATATTTTGGGATACCAAAAACCATCATCTTCGATCGGGACAACCGGTTCCTCAACACATTTTGGTCGAGCCTTTGGTCATGGCTAGACACCAATCTCACCAAATCCATGGCCTTCCACCCCCAAACAGATGGCCAAACCAAGGTCGTCAACATGATGATCATGCATATTTTGTGCATGTTCAATTCCAAGAATTCACACACATGGGATGAGAATCTTCCCGATGTTCAACAAAATTACAACAGATCCATACATAGATCAACCGACCAAAACCCCTTTCAGGTGGGGTTGGGATTTCAACCATTGGGTCCCATGGATGTTGCACTACCCCTTACATACAGAAAAGAAGAATTGTCCCATGCACAAACCAAAGCTGACAAAGCCACCTGGTTCATTGAACAAATCCAACACATCTGTCAACAGGTTCAGGATATTTTGCAGAAGTCCAATGCCAAATACAAGCATCACCATGATCAACACTGGGTGCCACACAAGTTTCAGGTGGGATATAAAGTTTCATTGCACTTGCAGCAAGAACGCCTTACAGGACCCCACTGGAAGCTTCATCCACTCCGATATGGACCTTATACCATCACCAAGGTTTTGGGTGACATTAATTTTGAGCTCAACATTCCCCCCTTCCTTGGATTTCACCCAATGTTTAATGTGGACCTCCTTCCGCCATACTTTCCACCATTATTGGACACCTCATATGTAGTAGAACAATTGACATCGACATAGCTCAACCTTGACTGCATGGAACATGCATCCACTGATCAGATCATGGACACACAGGTCAAGGGCACTCACCAACATAAGTTTCATCTTTATCGTGTTGTCAAAGTAGGGCAACTCCTCCACCAAGGAAAGTGGCTCACCCAGGGCCAAATTCAACATAAATTTCCTCATTTGATGGGGGAACTCAATGCAATGGAGATCATTGATTCCTAAGGGGGGAGAATTTATCTAGGTGGATATCTATGGCCACCCACCTATTCCAACTGGCTCACATACAGATTTCATCTTGGCAGTTTATTTTTATAGCTTTTCGGGTCCTAAACTTCTGGGGCCATTTTGAGGCCCTAAACAACGTTTTTTGGGCCCGCCACAGTCACACTATAAACAAAGTTAGTGTGGGATCATGTTGTCATTTATTCCAAAGTATTGATGTCAAAGGATTGATTGATTGATGTCAAAGGAACAATTTCTTGTCATAGCATATTGATGTAATATGTATTGTCCTCGATGTGAATGAATTGATGTCAAGTGGAATCATAAGTCATATGATGTCATGAATAGATGAATATGGATCAATGAGTTTTCATTGATATATAATACATAGTTGGATTGATGTAAATATGACTCATTATTGTCTTGATAATGAGTAAAAATGGATGAACTCCAAAGTGGACCCTTATGGTGAAAGCCCTCACAGGAAGACGCTTTGCGGTTGAGTTATCCTAGAAGTATGGTTAGAGAACCCATGCTTAATTGTGGAATAATGAGATGAAGATCAATGAATTTGTCATTGAAACTATCCTATATGGATAGTTCTTGTCATGCTATTTCTAGTGGTATGTGGAACGTCACATAACTCCTCACAGTTTGAGAGTTATGGCCTTACAAAGTTAAAGGACCCTCATATGTTGGCTTGAAGCCCCAAAAGGTCAAGGAAGTCAAAGTGCTTGCAAAGAAAGAGGATTATTTAAATAATAAAGTAAATGGAGAACTTTCTAATTATGGAAAGTGGTTATAATAAGTTTAACCCTAAAATGAGGAAAATGGGTTAAGTGGTCAAGTGGCTATTGGATATATGGACAAGTGGCAAATTGGGCAAAGTTGTACATAGGTGACTATGTGGACAAAGTGGCCTAGAAGATGCTTCTAAGGAAGCTACTTGGAGAGTATAAATAAGAGGCAAGGCTCTCTCATTTCTATATCTCTTGAGCATATATTGAAGATCTATTCTAAGAGAGAGTGTGGCTGGAGGATCTCATGGACGCATCAAATTTTCTGTAAGTCTGAGATCTTGATGACAAAAGTTTCGAAAGTTCAGAAACCCTAGTTTCTGAAGGAGTACGTGAGCAACAGTGGGCCAGAGAGCGTACATACGCGGGTTGTAGTGAATTAGAGCGCGTACACATGTGGGCCGAAGGAAGACAGAGCGCGTAGAGTTGATGAAGTCATGAAGATTTGAGTGTGAGCTGGTGCCAAGTTCTTGATGGCTGAAGCAAGTTTCAGATCTGCATTCTATGGGATCAGATCTGCCATAGAAACTCTGGTATGGTTACACAGTTGTCTTGATGGATACTCTTGCATATTGTATGGTGAATGCTTGAAGCATTCTTGGTATGGCTGTTGTGATTTGGTTTGTGTTGGTTGATGGAGTGAGCAACACTCTTATGTTTTAGTACTGATATGATTGCCATAGTATACTTGTTGCTTATACATGATTAAGTAGCATTCATATTGTATGATTGAGGAGCATGAGTAAGTTGTGGGAGAGCATGGATGTGTTGTGATTGGTTCTGGTTTAGATCATATAGTGAATAACAGAAGTGGATGTGACTGAGGGATGTAGAGGATCTGAGTTTTCCATGAAGAGAAAACCCTAGTTGTTCATATGTCACACACATGTTGTAGTACAGATAGGCCGCATACATACGTGAGCTATACTACTGGTAGGGCATGTACATACGCGTGCTGCACTACTGACAGGTTGTGTATCTGTTGACAGATTGGTATCTGTTGAGGATTGATCCCTCTTCTCAGTTGGTGCTGAGTTGTGTAAGCTAAGTCTTGCATTATAGAGCTGGTGTTCTTGTGGAGTTGTAACTCTATTCAGTTTTTTTTGATAACCCAGGGATTGTACTTCGTAATAAAAAGAAAATTGTACATACATATTGTGTTTTTTGTGTTCCTTGTGGTGATGAATTATTGATGATATATGTTGTTGATATATATTGTTGATGTATGTTCACATTTAATTGGTTATAAATGAAAACAATAAGGAATGAGTAAATGATGATTGCTAACCAAGGAGTTTTGTGAAGGGGAAAAGTTTTTAAAATAGTCCCACACTCATTCACCCCCCCTCTAAGTGTGGTCGGTGTGTCCAACAATTGGTATCAGAGTGAACCTTCACTATAAGCCTTAACAAAATTGGAGGAGATCCATAGAGACACAAATGGATGATGAAGTTCCAATCCTTGAAGAGGAAAATTATTCTACATGGAGAATAGAAATGAAAGTGCACTTGAAGGAAATAAGAGTCGGTATTTGGAAGGCAACTATTGGTGGATCAGTTCCTTTGAAGAACAATTCAAATTTTGCAGCTCAAAGGGAAGAGAAGAAGAATGATGCATTGGCTCTCAAGACCATTCTTAGTGGACTCTCAAGTTATATCAAAGAGAGCACGAGACAATTCACTTCTGCCAAGGATCTATGGCTAAAGATAGAGAAGACATACCAAAGCAAGAAGGAAGACACTAAAGACAAATCCATCAAGAACAATAAAGGTAAAGAATCTCCAAAATCCTCTATTTGCAATGATCCTAAATGTGATGATGTTGGAAAAAAGGAAGACCTTGAAGACAATTCCATCAAGATCAATGAAGGTAAAGAATCTCCCAAAACCCTCGATTGCAATATTTCAAAATGTGATGATGTTGAATATTTCTCTACAAGTGAAGAAGAAAATCTAGAGATAGTTTTTGTAGATTCAAATGATGGTTATCCCATGGAAGTAATAGAAGAAGAATTATCCGAGCTTAAAAGGAAAGTTGAATGGGGGATATTTGAATACAACTATGACCATTGTTACATAGAATATAGCTATCTTTCAGATAACACTAAAAAGTTTCTTAAAAAGAATCAAAGGCATATCTTGAAGTTAAAGGAAATGCTCAAGGAACAAGAAGAAAGTAAAAAGACTCAATTAGAAGAAAAAGAAGAAGAGATCAAAAGACTAAAGAATGAAATAGAAGATAATAAGAAGTTAGATTATGAGATTGGAAAAAGTCTTGAAGTTAATGTCCATCTCAAGACCCAAATTGAAGAAGCCAAAATGATAGAGGAACTATTAAAGAATCAAGTAAATGAAAAGGAAGAGTCATGTCATAAGTTGGAAGCTAAAGTTGTTGATCTTAGAAAGAAAGTATAGAAGTCAAACAAATTATTGAATAGCTCAACAATCTTGAATGAGATCTTGGATAGTCAAAGATCACCAAATGATAAATCAGGTCTTGGATACAACAAATAAGCTGGACATATTGAAGCAAGCACCTCAAAGAAGCATGAGGTAAGTCCCTCATTTTCAAAGAATGGAAATAATGTTGCAAGTCAACCATCTACACAAGGCAAGGAGAGTTTCAAAGAAACAAAGCAAGGAAGACATCAAGAAGCCATATTTACATCTCAAAGCAAATTCAAGACACCTTCAAAATGGACACCAAAGAAAAGGTATGAAAACGCTTTTCATGGTCACTCTTACTCATGTAATGAATATGGTCACAAAGCTTTGGAATGCAGATTATATGCAAGGAGAGATAATGAAATATTTCATAACACCCTAAGGTGTTGGAGATGTGATCAAGTAGGACACATTGATGTTCATTGTCACACCATGAGATGCTACAACTGTAGTGAATTTGGTCACAAATCCCAAAATTGCTGGAGTACAAGAAGAAATCCCATGATGAGGACTTCATATAGCATGACTAGAAGAAGGCATGAAGTTAGGAAGGAAGACATTTTTGAAAATATGGAAGCTCAGAGCTCAAGTTCTGAGAAGCAGGGACACCTTCATAAGTAAGTAAAGAAGACTGAACGACCAGAGCAGAATGACAGCCTTAAGGGAAGCTCAAATTTGTCATTTTCAGAAGCATACGTGGGTTACAATGGTAACAATCACGTACATACACTAGCTGACATATGAATAGGTCGTGTAAATACATGAGTTGTTTGTGAAACATGTTGTGTATCTATAGTAAAGCCTTGGGAAAAAGGCTATGCATATAAATTGCAGCATGGTATGATGATATAACTCTATGTTGCAGGGTCTGACATGGTTTATTTCAGGGTTTGACATTGTTTGATGTAGGTTTTCATGATTAAATATTGGAATACATGATTGATGTATGTATGGAGGTTACATATGGTTGAGCATTGAAAGATTATCTTGGATGCATGGTACTAACCCTAGAGTACAGAGTAAGACATTTTTCTGTTGAAGAACAATGCTGGTTGTGACAGTGAAGTTATGGCACCTTGGGTATGAAATATATCATGATGATGCTAGCTAGATCTATTGAGGCACACTTCTAGTACATGCATTATTGGATGTTTAGTATTTTCTGCAGTGAATGAAGGTTAAGGCTGATCTGTTGGGGTACATGGCTGGTGCATATTTGAGTTTCATTGATATATCTTATGATGTACTATTGGAAGCATATTTGTTGGATATCTTGGTGCATACATTTGACATATGGATGAGCTACATATTAGGACATGTAGTTGATGAGTTGATGAAGTGGTCATGTTGTACACCATTGATGAGTCATAGCTTGATCTATAGTTGATGCATGTTTGATACACATTTGGTAGATTGTTAGAGGCACATATTAGCAGTATGATTGGCACATGGTCTATGGTTGATATGGAATTCATATGTGAGGACACATCTTGATTGTAGTTCATCTTGTTGTGGTATTGGTGCATGGTTGATTAGTGCAATGTTGATGCACTCATAGATGGTATATGTATGTGGATGATAGTACTTGGCTAAAGTACACCATTGGTATTACTAGTTTAGCATATACTTTGGTACATGATATAAGGGATGATATGGTTGAGACACCTGTTGAGATGCATGTTTGTGGCACTTGTTTCATGGTAGAGACATATCATGAATGATATGACATTTGGTTGAGGCACATGGTTGGCATGTTGGTAGAGGCATATGATTGGTACACACTATTGGCATATGGTTGATACACTCCATTGATGATATCTTATGGCATATGATATGGTATTGATGTACATGGTTGATGTACATAGGTATTGTGCATGGTTGGCACATGATGTACTTGGTTGATGTTTTGTTCATGATTCTCTATTTTCATTGTTGACATATCTTTTGCTTCATGATGGATGGTATGGCACGAGTTTTGATGCATGGACAGGTCCAAGGATCGTCATAGAAATAATAGTTGATCTATGTTGCAGTTGAGTAGTAGCATTGGCAACAGAAGCATATTGTAGTGGTAACATATTGTTCATATTGCAAAGAAGATAGGGGGAGACATAACCATAGGGGGAGTCATTTTTCTTCCCATGATTTAATAGATGCAAAGATAAATACTTGGAAAAGGAGACCTATACTTGGAGAAAGAGCACATAGGAATAGTTCCAGGGGGAGGAGCATGAGATATATATATATTCAACATTACATCGGAGTGATATCCCTTGTTCAAAAGGGGAGACATTATTCATAGGAAGATCAAAGGAATTCAGATAGCGGGAGCATCCCCAAGGAGAGTTCAGGCAGGGGGAGCAGCCCCAAGGGGAGAATGACCCTTTTCCATTGATGTAAAAGGGGGAGAGATAGTCACATTGATGTGATCGGGATGACTATTGATGTAGAGAAATGCCTTGTCTACATGTTGCCATCAATGATTGGTGTTGACATCAATATTGGTATTGCCATCAATGCCAAAGGGGGAAATTGTTGGATCATGTTTTCATTGATGTCAAATGATTGATGTCAAAGGATTGATTGATTGATTGATTGATGTCAAAGGAACAATGTCTTGTGATATCATATTGATGTAATATGTATTGTCCTTGATGTGAATGAATTGATGTCAAGTGGAATCATAAGTCATATGATGTCATGCATAGATGAAGATGGATCAATGAGTTTTCATTGATATATAATGCATAGTTGGATTGATGTAAAGATGAATCATTATTGTCTTGATAAGAAGTACAAACATATGAACTCCAAAGTGGTCCCCTTATGGTGAAAACCCTCATGGGAAGATGCTTTGTGGTTGAGTTATCCTATAAGTATGGTTAGAGAACCCATGCTTAATTGTGGAATAATGAATGAAGATCAATGAATTTGTCAGTGAAACTATCCTAGATGGATAATGCTTGTCATGCCATTTCTAGTGGTATGTGGAACGTCACATAACTCCTCACAGATTGATACTTATGGCCTTACAAAGTTAAAGGACCCTCATATGTTGGCTTGAAGCCCCAAAAGGTCAAAGAAGTCAAAGTGCTTGCAAATAAGGAGGATTATTTAAATAATAAAGTAAATGGAGAACTTTCTAATAATGGAATTGGTTATAAGAAGGTTAACCCTAAAATGAGGAAAATGGGTTAAGTGGTCAAGTGGCTATTGGATATATGGACAAGTGGCAAATTGGGAAAAGTTGGACATAGGTGACTATGTGGACAAAGTCGCCATGTGGACAAAGTGGCCTAGAATATGCTTCTAAGGAAGCTACATGGAGAGTATAAATAAGAGGAACGAATCTCTCATTTCTATATCTCTTGAGCATATATTGAAGATCTATTCTGAGAGAGAGTGTGGCCGGAGGATCTCATGGAAGCATCAAATTTTCCGTAACTCTGAGATATTGACATCGAAAGTTTCAGAAGTTCATAAAACCTAGTTTCTGAAGAAGTACGTGAGAAGCAGTGGGCCAAAGAGCAAACATAAGCGGGTTATAGTGAGTCAGAGTGCATACACACATGGGCTGAAGGAAGAAAGAGCGCACACAGTTGATGAAGTCATGAATATTTGAGTGTGAGCTGGTGCCAAGTTCTTGACGACTGAAGCAAGTTTCAGATTTGCATTCTATGGGCTCAGATTTGCCATAAAAACTTTGGTATGGTTACATAGTTGTCTTGATGGATACTCTTGCATATTGTATGGTGAATGCTTGAAGCATTCTTGGTATGGGTGTTGTGATTTGGTTTGTGTTGGTTGATGGAGTGAGCAACACTCTTATGTTTCAGTACTGATATGATTGCCATACTATACTTGCTACTTATACATGATTAAGTAGCATTCATATTGTATGATTGAGGAGCATGAGTAAGTTTTGGGAGAGCATGGATGTGTTGTGATTGGTTCTGGTTCAGATCAAACAGTGAATGAAAAAAGTGGATGTGACTGAGGGTTGTAGAGGATCTGAGTTTTCCATGAAGAGAAAGCCCTAGTTGTTCAGAAGTCACACGCAGGATGTAGTACAGACAAGTTACGTACATACACGAGCTGTACTACTGGTAGGGCGCATACATACGCATGCTGCACTACTAACAGGTCACATACCTATTGACAGATTGGTATATGTTGAGGATTGATCCCTCTTCTTAGTTGGTGCTGAGTTGTGTAAGCCGAGTCTTGCATTATAGAGCTGGTGCTCTTGTGGAGTTCTAAATCTATTCAATTGTTGCTAATAACCCAAGGATTGTAGTCTATAATAAAAAGAAAATTGTACATACATATTTTTTCTTTGTGTTCCTTGTGGTGATGAATGATTGATGATATATGTTGCTGATGTATGTTCACATTTAACCAGTTATAAATGACAACAATAAGGAATGAGTAAATGATGATTGCTAACTAAGGAGTTTTGTGAAGGGGAAACGTTTTTAAAAGAGTCCCACAATCATTCAACCCCCCTCTAAGTGTGGTCGGTGTGTCCAACCATTAGAGTATGATGGCATAATGTGTATTCCTCAGATAGACCTTTCCAACAGGCTATCGTGTGCCTAAAACGAAGATTGTATGCAAAAGTTATGACCCCGGGAAGTTGATGTACCAACTTACCCCAATGAGGCCCACATGACTTTTGGTGCTTCATTTCCAAGGGTTAGGTTTTGGATGTCTAGGGATTTGGCCTTCATGTTTGATGTAAAAATTCCTTTGGAGCCTCATTGTACTCATCTTCTCGCGAATGAGCGTAGTTGTCACATCTCTTCTCAGAGATAAGCGACCACCATTGTAGCAAGCTTGTTTCAGTCTGCATTTTACAGTTTCAACATATTTCTTATTTAATAGAATTCAATTTTGACTGTATCTCTGTTATTATTCACTATGTCTTTGTGTTAATATTATAGATCTATGTTTTCATTTCGTTTCGCTCATAAATTTTGATCAAGTCCTCGTAAGTCACGAGTGTCTGGAGAAAACCAAGTGAATCTTTGAAGAGAAAAAATAACCATCCTCTGCTCTCATAGAAAGGAAAGCATCAAAATAGGAGGTTAAGTTTGCAAAGGGAAAAAAACCCAACATGGAATCAATGAAAGAAGGAAGGAGAGAACTCACAATATTATCAAGAGGGAATGAGTAGAGGCCTAAAGAGGGAACAATAAAAGTATAATAGGAGGACCATACCTACAAATTTGATGAAGGGGTGGGGAGTGGGGAAGGATCTAGTAAGGGAAGGATTTGAAAGAAACAATAATTTATTTTTTGGGGGGGTGGGGGAGAGATGGGTGTTGGTGGGGGGTTATGTGGAAGGGAGAAATGGAACCTTATAATAATCAAAAGGGTTTTCTTGGTTTTAAAGGTGATTGATGATAGGCTACAAGGATTGACTAAGTTTGTAGCCATCTTCATGAATGATGTTACGGGGGTTCTTTTTTTTATCTCAACAATTTCTATATGAGCCTCATGGAATAACGTTGAGTTTTGGAAAAGATTTTGGATCACTTAAAGCATATATATGGTGTTTGGTATGATTATAATTTTTTTCGATGGTAGATTTGGTATCACAATTATGGTTGGTGTCAACAAGATGCTCTTTGGGATTTATTTTTGTAGGTTGGTGATTTGTCATGTGTATAAAACTTCACAAGAGCATGTGAACTCGTAGACTCCTTGATATAGGAGGGGGTTTAATTCATTTTTCGCATTACTAAAAATGTTGATAAGAGTTATGTGGGGCTTAAAGATGTGTTTGGTGTTCTTTTTTATTAAATTTTGGCGATTTCATCAGTGTTCCCTCGAATGAAGGTAAGGTAGGTTTGGGTGTTATAGGTGTGGGTCTTAGAGAGGGGTGATCTTTTCAAGTGGTTGGTTTTGTGGAAAGCCTTGTTAATCTGGCTATTATAGTAGCCATTATTTCAAAGGGCTTGCCTAAGATGATTTTTCTCTTAATTTATATGGTTTTTATTAGAGATGTAGAGGGCCTTGGTGACTAAGGTATTTAGGACAATGGGTTTTTGAGCATGGTAGTGATGAGATTGACATACATGTATTTATCAATATGGGTCTTCTTCCTATAGACTTGGTGGAAAAAGGAATAATTTATTTCTCTAGTAATGAACATGCTAAGGAAGGGAAGGCTACTATCTTTCTAGATGTAATGTTAATATCAGTTAAGAATTGATTAAAAGTGTCATGAGGCCAAATTACATAAGTATTATAAAAAACCAATGCTAAAGTTTTGGTTTTAATGGCTAGATGTCGAGGGGCTTTCTCTCAAATCTTTCTATGTAAGTATTCGTTATGACTAGGTATAAGGGAGAGGCCATAGTGGTTCCTTCTATTTGTTTATAGAATTTATCTAAATATGAAGAAAGAGGATTTTAGAAAAAAATTGACAAGATAGTATCGGGTCAACAAAAGTAGAGATGTTATCAATGGTTTCTTTAATAAGAATTTTGGTAAACAAAGATAATAAATCAAAGTTGACTTGGAGATCATGTTTGTACATAAGGATATCTGAATAAATACACCAACAATAATGGAGCAAATATATTCAACAATAATGCACACCCAACTCAAAATTTCTCATTACCAAAGCATATATTTATACAAGAGAGGAGATGTCTTCAGAAGCTATAATTTACTACAATATCTCAACAAACACTCCTTAATTCACTCAATAAATTTGATCTCAATCTCAATAATATGTCTATGAGATATGATTACATAAAAAACTTAACAATAAATAAATCTAGAACAATTGAATCATTATTCCAACATTTCTCCCCTATAATGATCATTTGAAAGTATTCCAAGATCATCCCTAAATTTGCATAAATTTTCCTTTGGTAGTGATTTGGTGAATATATGTGCTACCTGTCTTTTGTTATGCAATACATAATCTCGTTCACACCTTGCTGAACCAAATCTCAAACAAAATGATAATGAATATCAATATACTTGGTCTTCTTATGAAAAAATGGATTCTTGTTCATTTGAATAAAACTTTGACTATCACATATCAATTGAGTGGGTTTCTCGTGCTGCTGATGTAGATCCTCCAGAATTCTATCTAACCACACTGCTTCACAAGCCATTGTCACAGTGACTTTATACTTTGCTTCTCTTGTGTAGAGAGAAACTGTAGGTTTCTTTTTAATACTCCAAGCAACTATTGTTGAACCCATGTTGAATGAATACCTTGAAGTTGATTTCATGTCATCCATGCAACCTACCCAATTTGAATATGTATAACCAATCAACCTGATATATTTTTGTAGATATGTATACTAAACCATAGCCAACTGTTCCATGCAGATATCTCAAAACCATCTTAACTAATTTCCAATTCAATTCCTTGGGGTCTGACATGAATCTAGATACCATACTGACTGGAAAATATATACCTAGCCGAGTTGTAGTTAAGTAGATCAAACTTCCAGCCAATTGAAAATACATAGTAACATCAACTGAATTGGAGTAATCATGTTTGTATAAATTCAACTTGATTTCCAAAGGAGTTTCCACTGGCTTGCAACTCAACATTCTGAACTTCTTCAGAATATCCCAAGTATACTTGGCTTGTGACATGAAAATACTGTCTTCCTTCTGCCAAACTTCAATACCTAAGAAATAATTCAACTCACCAAGATCTGTCATCTCAAACTCAAAAATCATATGTGACTTAAGCTTTTGAAATAGTTTAGCATTGTTCCTTGTGTAGATCAAATCATCAACATATAATGAAATTATCAGAATGCATGTCCTGAATAAAATACATATATATTGGGATCATATAAACTTTTAACTAAGATCTAATCCTAAAAATATTTATCAATTCTGGAATACCATGCTCTTGGAACTTGTTTGAGATCATACAAGGCCTTCTTCAACTTGTAAACACAATATTAGTTACCTGGAAATTCAAAACCTTTTGGTTTCTCTACACAAATTATTCATCCACATAACCATTCAAGAAAGCCGATTTAACATCCATCTGAAAATTTGTCCATTTATAGTGTACAACCAATGCAAGTACCATCATAATTGTGTCCAACTTTTCCACTGGAGCAAATGTCTATGTATAATCAATTCCTTCCTTCTGTGCACAACCTTTTGAAACTAAATGAGCTTTATACTTATCAATTGTGCCATCTGATTTATACTTAGTTTTATAAACCCATTTAGTACCAATTCCATCTTTTCCTTTTGGTAAATTGACCAAGTCCCATGTATCATTTCTCATCAAGGCAGTCAATTCTACTTCCATAGCTTCATTCCATTCTTTCTTTCTTGACATTTCTGCATAATTATGTGGTTCATTCATCTTCATTACTTGTGTCATAAGTGAAAAATTCAAAATAGAACTTTATGATCGAGTCTTTTCTCAAAATTTCTATCCAACATAGTGCTCTCTGAATGACCCCTTTCAAGCCACTTAGGATTATTCTTGACTTCATTTTACTTTGTTGACTTAGAATTTGATTCATAACCAATATCCACTTCATCTTTTCTTAATTTAATAAGTACATGCTATGACTGATAAATTCCTTTCTCATCAAATACAACATCTCTGCTTATTATAACCTTTTTTGCTTAAGGATCAAACAACCTATAACTTCTCATTTCAATACTATATCCAATAAAATTGCACTTCACACTTTTATCATCCAATTTTCTCCTCTTTTCCTTAGGAACACATGCATATGAAATGCAACCAAAAACTTTCATATCTGCAACACTTGGTTTTTATCTTGACCATGCTTCTTCTGGAGTGAAATTCAGTACTACTCTCGTAGGACATTTGTTAAGAGTGTAAATTGTTGTGTGCACTGCTTCGGCCCAAAATTCATTTCCAAGAGACATAGTTTTCAACATGCTCCAAGTCATTTCAACTATGGTCCTATTTTTCCTTTTCACAACTCCATTTTGTTGAGGAGAGTAGGAATTGGTAAAATCCCTCTTTATTCCATTCTTCTGTTAAGTTCCAAATATCTGAATACAAAAACACCTCAATAGATCCAAGAACACTGTAGAATAAACCACACTTTATTATATCAAACCATTAGGGTAGGGAAACACGATACAATGAATCCTATTATGGAAGGGATCCTCTCCCGTTCACTTGCCTCCTTGAGGGGTAAACTTCGCTCTGATACCACTTGTTAAGTACCAAAGATATATGAATAAAATCACCACATAATATATATGGAACAATATAGAAAAAACCACTTTATTAATCTGAAAACCCTTAGGGTAGGGAAACACCATGCAATGGATCCTATTATGGAAGGGATACTCTCCTGTTCACTTTCCTTTTCGAGGGGGAAAACTCCTAATGAGCTACATGCTCCAAATAAAACACTTCTTCTCATATCCCATTAAATTATTTGAACCCCTTTATATAGTGCTACTAACCACCTAAGAACATTCTAGAGGAGGAACCTTCTAGAAGTATAACTTTCTAGTAAGTCCTTTGACATTTATTATGTCTATACTAATTTATCTAACTATCATAGTGGGACTTATTTAATAATATAGTGGACCTAGTCCACCTTACATTGAATGACCTCCATTATTATCACTATGGGGCCCTCCACCCCCCCCACTACCTCTGTAGATACCTAACATCTTCTTGCAATAATTCAAAAATTCATTTGACTTGCATTCTCCCCCATTATTTGTTCGTAGGGTAAGAATTTTCAAACCACTTTTCTTTTAAACCAATTTCTTAAACTCAAGAAAATGAGTAAACACTTCAGACTTGTCTTGCAAAAATACACCCAAGTTTTCCTGGAATAATCATCAGTGAAAGTGAGAAAATAACGTACCTTTCCAAAAGACACAATCTCCATTGAACCACACAAATCTGAATGTACTAGTTCTAGATGTTCTCTAGACTTCCATGTTCTATTTGAGAAATGTTCCCTGTGTTGTTTCCCAAAAATGCACCCTTTACATACGTCATCATCCATCGTCATATAAGGAAGACCATTCACCATGTTATGCTTCCTTAACAACACCAAACTCTGAAAATTCAAATGTGCCATCCTTAAATGCCAAAGCCTACTATTAATTTCTTTTGTAACATTCAAACTGTGTGAGTTACTTGAATCGAAAGAAAGCTTGAAAATTATGTCTTCAGACATTTCTCCTCTTGCTACCATTGCATTTTTATTCAACTAATCCATGAATAAGAACTTTTTATTATCAAATACTAACTTGTAGTTTTTCTCCATCATCTATCCTACATAAAGTAGGTTCTTCTTCATTGCGAGTGTTAACAATGTGTCCTCAATAAACTTCTTCTTTCCATGCAATGCTAGAATTGCAATTGTGCCTTTTCCTTTAACTTCAGAAACTCTATCATCACCAAATATAACTTTACTAGAATAATTGTCATTTATTCTAGTAAACAACTCCTCATGAGATGTCATATGAGTTGAACATCCCAAATCAATATACCAAGCTTCACTTTCTTTGTTATGTTCCATAAAACTTGATATGAATAACTTCTCATTCCTACTTTCTTCAACAACTGTATTGGCACCTTTATGTTCCATATCTCACAATTTTGTATAACAATCTTTTTCAAGATGACCAAATTTATGACAATAATAACAATGTGGTCCTTGTCTTTCTCGAGATCCATATCTTCATCTTCCTCTTCCACAAGATCCTTATCCGCTTCTTCCTCTGAAACAACTTGAACTTCTTCCTCTTCCTCTTGAGTTGGATGCATTTCCTTGATAATTATGTGACTGTTGTGGATGCCTATTCTGATTCTGATTCTGATATTGACCCCCGCTTCTTCCTCTTTGTCCATGCCTTGTGGAAAAATCATGTTCCATTTCCTTAGTTGGATTATTTTCTTCAACAATGAGAAAATAACCACTTAATTCATCAATTTTCATTGTGTTTAAATCTTTGGAGACTATAATATTGGTGGTGACCATCTGAAATTTGGGCAAAACACTTCTTAAAATTTTCTCAAGAATTCTTCTTTCAGGAATATCTTCACCTAATGACCTCATCTCATTAACAAGATCTTGCATTTTTGCGATGTAACCATGAATGTATTCATTACTTTGCATATTTGCATTTTCAAAATTCCACCTTAATGTTTTCAATTTAGCTACAACCACACCTTCATATGTGTTCTTTAATATATATCATGCTTGCTTGGATGATTCTACAACACTAATTCTTAGAAATATAGATTCTTCAATTGCGCTCCCTATAAGAGAAAGTGCTTCATTATCCTTCTTTATAAGTTCCTTTAGAGATTTCTTGTCATTGACCCTCAATGCTTTAAATTCTTCATCGAAAGGCATAACATATCCATCAATTATAAGTTCCCATAAATATTTAGTGATAGATATTGGTTGCATGCGTTTGCTCCAATAAAAATAATTTGTGCCAAGAAGTTTAGGCAACACAATATTGTTTGTCACCATTGGATAATAAAAGAAAAATAGAGAGAATATGCAAAAAACAATGTAATGTGACCCGGTTCACCCCAGGACAAAAACCAATTGTCCCAAAAATTGGGACTCAACCACCACCAATATGTATCTTTTCTTACTAAAAGTGAAAGTACATAAGTATCTTTTCTTACTAAAAGTGAAAGTACAAAGAGATGCGCTTCACTAAATAAACCTTTTTCTCCACTCAATATCTCTCTTAATGAGATCATAACCTTTTCAAAACAAAAAAGGTATTATAATGTTTCCCAAAAAAAAAGATACTAACAAAATAGCCACATTCTCTCTTGATTAGAGGCAAAAGGTATTATAACCTTTACACTTATTTTACACTATTTGTGAGAAAAAAAATGCTTTACAAAATAAATTTTCTCACATGCATAATTCAACATTGAAACCAACGTATAGTGTAGCAAAGTTTTCAACACAAAACATACCAACAAGCAAGTTATACATTGGCTTGAAGGACACAAATATATTGTGGTTTCGAGATCCCTTTACAAGTTTCTCGTCAAGAATAAACATTAATATTGCTTCACTTCAGACTATTACTCCACAACAAGCCCAATGGCGACTTCATGTACATGCACTCCAACCAAAAGAAAATAAACTTCTTCAAGTTTTGGTATGAATCAAGATCAACATATCCTGGAAACAACGTCCAAGATGTATTAAACAAAATTAAAAAAAATATCAGAGATAACACAACCTTGAGGTCGTCTTCCTAGATACAAAATACTTCATCTCTTGCCCACACTTGTATTGCAGTTGTACGCACTATGACCGTATACCTTTGATAGGTGCATGACCTCTTCCTTAAACCAATTAGCACACACTAGTCAACACACACACCCGTTAGCAAGCTTCTCTTCCATGCATGCACCACTTCCACACAACAATTCCACACTACAAAATCCATGCTTTTATCCACTACAAATGCTCTTCTCCATGCTCCGATACCAAAAGAAGAAATACACTAGCAAGAATGGAGCAAATATATTCAATGATAATGCACACCCAGCTCAAACTTTCTCATTACCAAAGAATATGTTTATACAAGAGAGGAGATGTCTCAGGAAGCTATAATCTCCTACAATCTCTCAACAAACACTCCTTACTTCACTCAACAAATTTGATCTCCATCTCAATAATATATCTATGAGATATGATTACATAAACAACTTATAAAATAAATCTAGAACAAATAAATCATTATTCCAACAATATAATGAATTGTATTAACAAAATTGGATGGGTCCTTAGGAGAAAGTACGAACCACCAATGGATGGAGTTTCCTAACCAAGAAACTAGCACAAGCATATGTAAGGGAATTAATGCAAACACTAACAATAGGTCTGTAGGGGGCACTATGATTGTGGATCTTAGGTTGTCCATATATTATATGGGTAAGAGGGTTGTGAGGAATTTAGTGTTGATTGGTATCTAGATAAGGGAGGAATCATTAATGGATTTCATTACTATTCTAATTATTTGTTTTATGGGGTTGTGGTTAAGCATATGATAGGAGTTGGTGGAGAGGAGATCAAGAAATGTAAAGTCGTAATGTAATTTTCATGATGATAATGGTATTTACTTTATAAAGTTTAAGTATAATGACGTTAGGATTGTCATGTTTAAGGGTGACACATTGTTGGATTACTGAGAGGGGGGGTGAATCAGTAATAGCGTAATTATAATCCTTTTTCTTCAAATGTTATATGAATGTAGAATTATTATCCAATAATGTGCAGTAAGAAATAAACAATCATACACATACATAGTACACCAGTGTTTTACGTGGAAACCCAAATCTGGAGAAAACCACGGAATGGTTTTTCTTATATGTCTTGAAGAATTACATTCATTGGAAGCACCAAATTCCTTTGTTTTCCAGCTGCAACTGGAAGGAGGCTCCAACCCCCTAGTTTCTCAGGCTACAACCTAAGGGAAGCTCCAACTCCCCAATTCTCTAGCTACAACCAGAAGGAGGCTACAACCCCCAATGTTCTCCGGCTACAACCATAAGGTGGCTACAACAACCTGTCCTTGCCCCATCCTGCCACCCTGAAGTAGAAGTAGAATGATGGAACCACTGTCACACTATCACTGTGAGATATACCGCTGTAAGCCTGTACCAATAAATCTGAACCATGCATCAACCATGCATCAACTTGTACCTCAACCTGTAATCAACCTGTACCATAAAAAAGTGCATCAACCATGCACCAACCTATAATCAACCTGTACCATAAACAAGTGCATCAACCATGCAACAGCCTATAATCAAACTGTACCATAAACAAGTGCATCCAACCATGTGTTAGGACCCTATAATGTACCTTTTTGCTCATACTTTTTGCTATCATTACATCCTTTTCCCACTCATATTTAAGCCTACATTATCACCTTAACCTATTTTTCCAAAGGTATATAACGTTTCTTCTCTTTGCTATATGTTTAATTTGTTTTAGATGTAATTTTACATTACTCTCATACTTAGCCATTAATCATAAATATATAGTTGCTGAAACAGTTTGAACTGCAGACTATACACTGTTGCTGCTAAAGACCCATTGTTGAAACAGTCAAACAACACGAAAATCCCGTTGCTGAAACAGTCCGTGATTTGCGATGATGAAACAACATTTCACATATAGTAGTAACAAGAAGGATCTATAAAACTGGCCGCAATAGCCGTACCTTAAGCCAACACCAACCATCGTTGCTGCTTGAGACCATGTTGCTGAAACAATCAAACAGGACGCAAATCTCGTTGCTGAAACAATCCATGATTTGCGATGCTGAAACAATATTCTACAAACAACAGTAACAAGAAAAGATAAATAAAGAAACTGTTACACCGTCCACAATAGATGCACCTCAAGCCAACACCATTCCAACTACTGTAACAACATTTTTCTATGGGAGATCAGAATATCCTATTCCAGCATAGAAGATTAGATCAGACTAAGAATAGGATTTGTATGTACAGATGTAATTTTATGATCAATTGTATTAAGATGATTTTCCTCTTTAAATAGGGGAGAAATCAACATTAGGGGGGAATTACGAAAGGCTTAGCTAGAAACGAATCACAAAGAAGGAGCGTGTTCACACTGAATATTGTAACTTGACACATTTGACAGATGAATAAAAAATCATTCTGAGCATTTCTTCTTAGTTTCTTTCATTTCTGGGGAATATTGTGAGAAGGAAAGGGCCCACCTTCTTCACAAGATTCACCCATTAGTTTCTGTAGTATGTTAATATCGTTTTTATTCATACCTTATTAAAACTCTATTTTGCTGAAACTCTGTTTTGCTGAAACTCTGTTTTGCTAAAACTTTGTTTCCACTGATTGTTACATTGTTTTCATACAATTCATTCCTAGGTAATTGTTAATCATTTTGATTGGTAATTCCAAGTTTACGAAAGTGTGATAGTCAGAGACATGTGCTAAAGATTCCTGCTTTGGGGAATAGGGTCCTGTTCTCTGTTACATAATAGTTAGTCTTCGGTAATTGTTAATCATTTTGATTGGTGATTCTGTTTGATGAGTTTATGAAAGTGTGATAGTCAGAGATAGGTGCCGAAGACTCCTGCTTTGGGGAATAGGGTCCTGTTCTCTGTTACAGAATAGTTAGTCTTCTTTGCAGTGTGCTAAAAAGTTCCTTTTTCCTAGGTTGCTATTTCTTAATGTAATCCAGAATTCTTCTGATAGTTATTTCCTTTTGAATCTTAAAACTTTGCAATAGATAGATTGCTTTTACTATAATTCAAAGTAGAACTTCAGTCTGTTCAAAGCAAGGTATGATTAGTGTAATTTTACTACAATTCTAGATTTCTTTTGAGATTGAGCATATATAGTGTGTGATTTCCTTTGAAATAAACAGACTTCCCTGGGTTGACAATTTATGTAACACTTGATTGTTTAATTAATAAGCAATTATAGTGACCAACATTTTGGCGTCGTTTCCAGGTAAGGCAATTATAGATTTCAAAAGAATTTACGTTTTTATTTTAGATGTACAGATTGCATGAGAGGATGCGAACCCCCCAAGGAAACTGACCCTACATGTGGCAGGGGCAGAGGAAGAGGAGGAAGAAAGACCTTCATCGACCAGATTATATCAAAATCTGAATCTGTTGTTCCTCAATGACCAAGCTCTTGAAAACCAAAGCCTCAACCTTCCTTTCAAGTGAACTTTGAAATAGAGACAATTGAAAAACTAGCAGACGACATTGGGGATCGAGCAAGTGCAGTAGGGGAACAAAAAAAAGAAACCATGGATGGATATAATGAAGAATTGCACCATGAAGAACATGTAGGTCTTGAAGCAGAGGTAAATGATGAAAATTCTTTTTCTACCTTAGGATTTCTTATTGGTGATCTCCCTAGAGGAGTAGCTCCCATGAAGAATATCCCACTTTCAGCTTTACCTAACTTTCATTGTTTATCTTCTGAAGATCCTGATGAATTCCTTTTTGAGTTTGACATATTATGCAGAAGTTATGATTACATTTCCAATGCTAAAAAATTAAAGCTATTCCCAACAACATTAAAGGGAAATGCATTAAGATGGTTCATGAGTCTTGGAGGTCATGTAATCACAACATGGGATCAGATGAAACATAAATTTCTACAAAAATATCAAGACTATTTTCGAACAAGAGAAAAAAGAGAGGAATTATTCAAGATGATACAAAAAGAGGATGAAAATCTGGAGGACTTTGTGGAAAGGCTACAGTATAATCTACAAAGATCCAGTCATCCCAATGTAAGTAAGGATATTCTTAAAACAATATTATTAAAAGGAGTAAGGGATGACTGTCTAGATATGCTGAATATGCTGGGAAAATGGGACATATCTAAAGAATCATATGATAAAATTGTTAACCTCTGTAAAAGATGTTCAAGAGGAGCTGCAAGGAATAGATCAAACAACATGGATACCACATTTTCAAAAGTTCAAAAATCAGCCAGTGGAGGAGCAACAAGAGCCGAAATAGGTAATCTACTTGAGGAATTTAAAACTAAAATGTTAAGCTCTTTTGCTTCACAAATTGACACCTTGCAGATTCAAAGGAAACAAGTCGAAGTGGAAGCATCTCTGTCCATCTTTTGTTCCAAATGCAGAGATAAGCACCCACGAAGGGAATGCCCATTGGACAAAAATCCAATTTGCACCATTTGTGATAAGGATCATGAAACTCAACAATGTCCTTCTTTACCAGGAATCAAAGCAGAATTACAACCAACCGATGAAGAAGTTGAAGTTGTCTATCTGTTGACACAGAGAAGGCAATGGCAACCACGAGGACAAGGTACGAATCCTAATATGCCATTTACATCTTCTAATCGTTGGAATAATTATCCTTTTTTTAGTCAAGCAAATTACCCTCCCTTCAATCAAATGAATTACCCACCCATGCAACAAACAAACCCTCCCTTTGTAGACCCAACAATATGGACACCTTGGCCT
>ML785887.1:1644775-1659476 GCA_009831015.1 Picea engelmannii
GAGAGAGAGAGAGAGAGAGTTCAAAAACTTTGAATATTTTCTTATACTTTACCAAAAGTAATTTTATATTTACTTAATCTCTTTTTTTTTTCACTTAACCTTGGTGCTAATGTATTCCTTTTTCTTTTGATAGCAAGAGATTTTTCAACACTTTTTCTAGGTGGGTCTTTATCACTACCATCGTCTGACCCTCCAACTGATGTTTTTATTGTCTCCATACTGTTGGTTATATTATTTTCTCTTGATGGAGTACTCCTTTAGGACGTTGTTGGTGAATTAAGGTTTTTATCCATTACTTCCATTCCATGATATTTGTGACCTTGATTGGTGTTATTTATTTCTTCCATGTCATCTGAAACTTGGTATGCTACGATTTCATGGAGATATTGGTTATCTCCACCACCCTCCTTAATTTTTTAAAATTGAGTGAAATATGAAGAATCCCCAATCAATTCCATCTGTGTAGTGAATTTCTTATCTAAGTCAAAACCCTTATAAATTTTAGCTTCCTTTAATCCCAGTTGTTCATGATGTCCTTCTAATTCGTCGAGGTGGGTTACGTTCTTTAAAGTGAATTCCCCAATTTTCCATGGTATAGATATGAATTATTTTTTCCTTTTATCATAGAAGAAATGGGTCCAAGTCTTGTACTTCCTGCACATTTCCTCAACAAAGAGTCTATCCAATACATAGAATGAGAGAAGAAAAGGATTTTGTTCACTACCAAACAACCTGATAACAATAAATTGTTCAGAAGTTTTATAAGATCCTTTCTCAAAGAGAAAGGTGGCCACTTCAAGAGATAATCTTGATGTACTATGACCAAAAATCAACTTTTTAAATTTCAAAATGAAATTGTTATGAACTGGGTAAAAATTGTATTGAGATTTATCTATAGACAAAACCGAGTACTATGCATAAACTTATGTCTGGAAAAAACTGAGTACCATGCATAAAATAGTTCCAACTTAAAATCAACATGCTTTTCCCTTGACAAGTCTTCAAATATGCATCCATAATAAATATCAAAGATGAGGTAATAAGTCATATAGAACTTTTGAGTCTTTTTGAGGTTACTCAATTGGAAAGAAACTTCACTTGAAATAAGATACCCCAATATATAATGGCCTTTTCATGCAAAGCATAATGCATGGCATATATAACATTTCTTGGTACAAAAACAATAGATTCCATACCAATAATGTGGGTGAACAACCATGTAAATTCTATGTATGTGTATTTTAATGAAGTTACCTCAATCTTGGAAGCACTAGGGTTACTGCTGTTGATATTATTGTAGTTGCGGGAGGTATTTACCTCCACGTGTAACCCTGATGAGAATCAAATATTTTGGGAAGCAAGAAGTAACCCTAAATCATTAAACATAACCCTAGAAGACAAGTCGGCTCGAGGAAATAATTAATATTAAGTATTTAGTCTCCAGAATGAGAAGTTGGCCCAGACAGCTCAGGAAAAAATATACATACAAGTATCCAGACCTCATTTTATACACACTGCTCAAAATTTCAGCTGAGAAGAAGTGCGCACTGCAGGAACTAGGCTAGTACGCAAGTTTGGGGAGCAACTGCAGCCAGCAGCTGCCGCAATCTGGTTTCCTAGTGTAGGCTTGGAATTTCTGTTGGTTATGGTTGGACTTTTTAATCAGTGTTTGTTATCTTTATGCATTAGCCTTGGTTGGCTATTGGTTTTCTTCCGGAATCATTCTCTGTCAAGGTTAAGGTGCTCGGGGGTGGATTTGACCTATGGTTGGGTGACAATATTGCTATATTGTCTATGGTTAAATGCGCACATCCATTACTTTCTAACAGATTATGGGCCCACACTATCTTCGGACAGTCTAACCGCTAGAAGATATATTGGGAGGATTTGCTCAGTTATAGTTGCAGTTGCAGCTAGTTTTTGCTGCAAAAACAAAACCCTAACCCTCTTGTTGAGGCACCTTAAGTGGAGAGATTGACCTAATTTATGGATAGGCTAGTGCATCCTAGTCTGTTGCATATCCTGGTACTCTCAGCAAGCTAAGACGTCAAGTTTGAGTTTTTGGTCAAAATCAAGGGTTGACCAAGTCAGAGAAGTTATGACTTACTCTATGAAGTCATAAAATAAGTTAGAAGGGGCTTCTAAATTCAAAGCGTGGAACATAAGGATTGACCTCATCCTTTCCAAAATAAAGTGTTGGAAATCGTGAAAGGAAAGATCGTGGAACCACAGTCTGAAGAAGGAAAAGAGAAGGAACCTCATAACATTGCAGTGATGGATAAGTTCAAAGGCAATGGCATCAATGCCATGAGTATCATAGTGGACTCTATAAAATAACACTTGATACCCTACATCTCCCATCTTGACTCTTCTAAGAAGATGTATGATTCCCTAACAAACCTCTTCTCAGTCAGAAACATTGGACATGTAATGAGTCTGAAGAATGAGCTTTGTGACATGAAAATGAATGATGATGACAACATAACATCATACTTTGTGAGAACCTCTCAGTTGAGAGATCAAATACAAGCCATCGAAGATATCATTTCAGAGAAGGAAATAGTAAATATAGTACTCAATGGTCTTCCCAAGACATGGGATGCATTTTCCGCAAGCATGAACACAAGGAAGGAGTATCCCACATTTGAAGAACTTTGGACTTGTTGTGCACAAGAAGAATCAAGGATTAGTGAAAAAGAGAAACCCCAAAAGAAATACGATGATCAAGCCTTCATAGAAAGGTTCAATAATTTCAAGAATAAAAAGAAGTTTGGCTCCAAGAAGAAACCAAATCAAGAGAAAGATATGCCAAAATTACAATGCTTCAATTGTCAAAAATATGGTCACTACAAGAATCATTGTCCCGAGTTAAAGAAAATGAAGGAAACACACGAAGAATACATTGCTGAAGAAAGGGAATCCTCAAATAAGGCCAAGTAGGACAAAACTGACTTTTTCTTCTAAGAAGAGGTAACAATATTCTTCATAATTCTTGTACATACCATGCTTACATAGTTTTTGTACATATCTTGCATATATATTTCTTAGAAGATAAGTTGTTCAAAAAGAAACAATACCTATGGAAGAACAACAATATAAGGATTGCTATCATGATGACTGCAAGTTAGGAAATACACATGAAAGGATGAAGTACATCAACAACCCCTGGTAACAATTCATGTGGAACCTCTTAACATAAGTAACAACAACAAGATAAGCTGAAATCACAATCAAACTTGAAGAAACCTGGAAAAAGTAAAAAAAGAAAGAAGTCAGCATTCAAGTGGAAATTAGAAAAAGACTTGTGACACTTTGCAGAAGGCAATAAAGATGCAGATGGAAGCATGGACTCTCTTAGATGGAGGGAGCCGATTATATAATTCCAAAAGAAGAGCATACAATCATGCATGAATGCAAGGATTAGGAGGGAGATAATCCTAAATAATATGATCCATTGAGGATTATGAAGTATCTATCCATGTTCCCATCAATGGTAGTAGCCATGAAAAACAACATGTGTTCAGTTTGACTTTAGAAGAAGTTTTCTTCTAAAAGAATCCTTAAAGTATCCCTGGTTATCCATACACATCCATGATCCTGTTGGATCATGTTGTCATTGATGCCAATGGTTTGATTGATTGGTGTCAAGTGATTGATTGATGTCAAAATATTGATTGATTGATGATTGATGTAATGTAATATGTATTGTCCTTGATGAGAATGCATAGATGAAGATGGATCAATGAGTTTTCATTGATACATGATGAAGATGGATTGATTTGGTTTCATTGGTATATGATGCATTGTTGGAAAAATGTATAGAAGACTTATTATTGTCTTATCATGATTGATAAGGTGCACAAATGGATGAACTCCAAAGTGGTCCCCTTATGGTGAAAGCCCTCACAGGAAGACGCTTTGGGATTGAGTTATCCTAGAAGAATGGTTGGATGACCCATGCTTGTATGCAGAATAATGAGATGAATATCAATGAAGTTGTTGGTGAAAATATCCTAGATGGATAGTGCTTGCCATACCATTTCCGGTGGTTTGTGGAACATCACATAAGTCCTCACGGTTTGAGAGTTATGGACTTACAAAGTTGGAGGACCCTCACATGTTGGCTTGAAGCCCACAAGGTCAAAGAAGTCAAAATGCTTGAAAAGAATAAATCATTATTTAAATGATAAAGTAAAGTGACAAAGTCAAGGTGGATTATTTAAATAATAAAGAGAAGTGATAAAATCAAGAAAGATTATTTAAATGATAAAGTGAGATGACAAAATCAAGAAGGAATATTTAAATGATAAAATATTGGAGAACTTTCTATTTATGGAAAGTGGTTAACCCTAAAAATAAGGAAAATAGGTTAAGTGACCTAGAAATGGGTTAACTAACCTAGAAATGGGTTAAGTGACCTAGAGGATGAAAGTATAAATAAGATAACAATGGTCTCTTGCATGACATCCCTTTTGTGGATCAGTGGAGAGCTTCTTGTGAGAATATATTTTGGAGTATTGATGGAGAGCTTCTTGTGAGAGCATTTTTGGTGTGGATCTCTTGAGCATGATTGAATATATATTCTGAGAGAGAGGAGATCGGGAAGATCTCATGGACGCATTGAAGTTTTGGCGATTCTGAGATCATGATGATGAAATTATCATAATTACAGAAAAAGCTTATTTTATGGTGAGTACACGGACTATCTATGTATAGGGTGCGTATGCGAGAGATGTCTATGTACAAGGTGCATACAATACACGAGATGTCTGTGTATAGGGAGCGTACAATGGATAAAATCATGAATATTTGTGGTTGAGCTGATCACAAGCTGTTGAAGACTGAAGCAGGTTCCAGATCTACATTCTATGGGCTCAGATCTATCATTGAGACACTAGTATGGTTACATTATTGTCTTGATGGATAATATTACTTGTTGTGTTGTGAAGGCTTAGGGAATTCTTGGTATGGCTGCTGTGATGTGGTTTATGTTGGTTGATGGAGTGAGAAGTACTCTTGTGATTCAGTTGTGATATGATTGCTATGTTATACTAGTTGCTTATACATGATTGAGTTAGCATTCATATTGATTGGTTGTGGAGCATGAGTAAGCTATTGGAGATCTTGGATGTGTTGTGACTGGTTGGTGGTCAATTTGAACAATGAGAGATATAAGAGAATGATAAATTGGTTGCAGAGGATATGAGTTAATCTTGAAGGATAAAACCTAATAGATCAGAAGGTATACACAGGTTGTTGTATACCCTGGCCACGTACATACACAGGCTATAGTGAGCCAGGGCGCGTACACATGCGGGATGCACTACTGATAGGTCGTGTACCTGTTGCAGATTGATATCTGTTGAGGATTGTTGCCTCATCTCAGTTGGTGCTGAGGATGCAAGCTGAGTCTTGCATTATAGAGATGGTTCTCTTGTAGAGTTGTACTCTATTCAGTTGTTGCTGAAAAACCCCAAGGATTGTAGTCCGTAACAAAAACAAAATTGTACATACATCTTGTGTTCTTTATGCTCTTGGTGATGACTTATTGATGATATATTGCTGATTTATGTTGCTGATATATGTTCATATCTAACTGGTTAGAAATTATAGGCTATAGCAATGGGTAATGAGTAAATGTTGAATGCTAACTAATGAGTTTTGTGTAAGAGGGAATTTTTTGAAAATGATCCCCACACTCATTCACCCCCCCCTCTAAGTGTGGTAGGTGTGTCCAACAGATCCTATGATAAAAGAAAGAAGTCAGAATCTTCAGGGCATGGAATCTATAGAAAACTCCATGGACCCAAGAGATAAAGAGAAACATGAAGAAGAATCCAAGAGAGAAAGAAAATCCAGAACAACTAGTCATTATATCAAGAATCACATGACTACCAGTTTGGTCTGAATCCTCCAAAAGAAATCAAGCAGAAGAAATAGAAGTTGTGATAAAGAGCAGTGTATGGGGGACTTATGAATGGAAGCAATGCGAGATCCAGAACTAAAGGTTCTCCCAAATGGACAGATAAGACTATGATGATAGCTTGTTCCAGTAACCAGACATACCTGAGCCATTATATCTCCTGAAATATCCATGGGTTGGAGTTCACATTAGATGAATGTAAGGACTGTTCTCCTCAACAGAGTAATTGAAAAAAGAAGTGTATGTAGAGCAACCTCAAGGTTTTTAGGTATACCAGAAAGAGATTCTTGTATGCAAATGGAAGAAGATCTTGTATGGATTCAAACAACTTGGTGCAGCGCCTCCAATGCATTGCAGAAGCGTGGTGAAAAACTTTCTATAACAGAGATATTGTATTAGAATGGTTACTCAGAAGTCCATGATGATGGATTGCTAATCCATGAAAAACTCTCATGATGACAAAAGAAGTGCCACTTAGATATGTTCCAGTTTGACCCTTGCCACGATGTTATGAGCTAGTAGGAAATAAAAGAGACGAATCTAACTATGATATTCTATAATGATCAGAGCTATATGAAGCCTTCAGAGAAAACCAGTGTTCTAGAAAGACCAAAGTACATTGAGATCAAGCATTACATTCTCCGTGATGAGGTCCAGAAAGGAGAAGTGGTTCTCCAATATATCTCCACAGATGAGTAGATAAGAATATATTTTGGTAAAGTCTCTGTCCAAGATGAAAGAGTTTGTGTACTCAAGAAACAAGCTAGAGCTCGTGAGATGGCTTCCTTATTGAAAAGGGAAGAGATCACTCCTAGGTTGGGAGAGAGCACTGATGTGTTATTGATTTATGGACAGTCATTTTTCAGTTCAAGAAAATGGCCCAGGATGAGTAGTTCCGTTCTAGTACGGAAAGTGGTTTGAGATTTCTAACGGACAAGCATTTTCCAGTTCAGAAAATGGTCCAGATCGAACAGTCATTTTCGTAATGAAAATGGTTTGATGGATTACTGATGTACCATAGATAGAGATTCCCCTTGTGGCCAGTGTGGAGGAATGGTATAGGAAAGTCTTTCTTCTTGGCAGTCACTCTCATTAGTGGTCAAGAAGACTGGTCCACCTCGTCGTACAATCATTCTTTCGAAGCTCACGGTTGTGAGCAGTTTCAAAGAATGGTCCATTTTGGAGGTTGGTGCAGGACAGTCATTTCCTTAGGAAATGTTTCAGATAGTCATTCCCTAGGAAATATTCATTCTCTCTAGGTTGCACTTTGTTTAGTGCTGGAGGAATGGCCCAAATAGGTGAATGGTCTAGGTTCAACAATCAGGGACAGGCATTCCCTAGGGAAGACTCATTCTCTCCAGGTTGCACTTTGTTTAGTGCCAGAGGAATGGCCCAGATAGGTGAATGGTCCAGGTTCAGAAATCATGACAATTATTCTTCTATGCTTGAGAAGAATAGTCCAGTAGCTCATGACTGATATTTTCCTTTCTAAGGGAAGATGCTCTTCTAGATCTCACATATGTGAGTGGAAGAATGGCCCATATGATTCAATTTATATCATGATATTGTTCTTCTGTTTAGGTTGATATCATATGATATGATTGCTATGGAGGCTGCATGTCTCTGGACAGTAGATGTATGCTACTGTGGTGGATGTGTTCCACTGTTTGTGACTATGTGTCATTGATTAAGTAGTTGTGTGCTACTTGGTGTAGTAGTGTACCACTGGATTGTAGTTGTGTACTACTATGGATAGACACAGTTGTGTTTTATTGAATGAAATCTTTATGATTTCCTTGTAGACTATCAGTAGTGTTGAAAACAATTATCATCTAGATGGATGATAAGTGCATTGATGGACAAAGATTCTCTAGATGGAAAATGGTCCAGGACATTTATTCTTCTAGGACATATGCCTGGATTAGAATAATGGTTTTTGTATTACTCCTTGGAGTAAGTGACTTATTCATCATCATGTCTGATTACTCAGATGGAGTATAGTTTCGAGAGATGATGCAGTTGATGTTGTTAGATGACACTGATAGTGATGATAGTGCTCATGATATAATCATGAGATAGTCTATACAACTATGATGATGCTACCGGTTGAATGGTATGTTTGTGCTCAAGACCATTGCCTTCAATACCTCCCTATCTAGGAGGGAGTGTTGATATTATGGTAGCTGCGGGAGGTATTTACCTCCATGTGTAACCCTAACAAGAATAGAATATTCCGGGAAGTAAGAAGTAACCCTAAAACATTGAACATAACCATAGAAGACAAGTCGGCTCAAGGAAATAATTAATATTAAGTATTTAGTTTCCAGAATGAGAATTCGGCCCAGACAACTCAATAAACAATATAAATACAAGTAGCCAGGACTCATTATATACACACTACTCAAAATTTCAGTTGAGAAGAAGTGCGCACTATAGGAACTGGGCTACTATGCAAGTCTAGGGAGTAGTTGTAGCCGATAACTGCCACAATTTGGTTTCCTGGTGTAGGCTCAGACTTTCTGTTGGTTATGGTTGGACTTTCTGATTAGTCTTGGTTATCTTTATGCATTAGCCTTGGTTGGCTATTGGTTTGCTTATGGAATCATTCTCTGTCAAGGTTAAGGTGCTCGGGGGTGGCTTCAGCTTATGGTTGGGTGACAATATTGCTATATTGTCTATGGTTAAATGAGCACATCCATTAGTTTCTAACAACTGCTTGGGTCCTCCAAGTAATTGCTTATAAACTTCTCGCCTTTTTTATGTTTCTTCAGAAATTCATCGACCTCTTCATTTTTGAATCGCAATGTAGGTGTAGGGAGTCATAACATTCTAGAGAATGTTGAAGGAGATAGAGAAATGGGTGGATGTCCTTGCAATTGAATTATTCTTTTCTTAGAGTTGAACTTGTCTGTGCACCATTGAATAATTTCTTTGAAGTCTATCACTTTCAGAACACAACCTGCTAATGTTGTTCCTACCTAAGGTCCAAATTAAGTTAATTTTCTTCTCATCTAGAGAAAGAGTATTGTAGTAATTGTATGGTATGGACCACTGAAACTATTGATCCTCACACCCAAGTGTGTTTATTATATCTTCTCAGTACAACTCATTTTTCTTACTTGACATTCTTTTTCTACTTTTGACAAAAGGTTGTGCTACTGTCGATATTTACAACTTGACATATTTGTTTTACTTAATTTCACCACATATTATCCCGATAGTTCAATCAATCATAAATATTTCTTTTAATATTGTCGGCTTCCATGATTTTTAAATTTATTGCAATCTTTAATGAATGTTTCATGAATTTAATAAAGACATTATGCTTACACAAGTGGAAGTTGATGTGGCGTGGACAATAAATGTGATGTGTATATTGTGGCGGATGAAAAATGTTAAGTATGAGAGTGTAAAATGAGGAACAAAAGGTGAAAATTATATAACATGAGATTACAGACCTGCGAGCCTGGAGACCCGGGGACCTACAGACACAGATATGAGGAAGGGTAAGGAGGCCTGCACTGAAACTATAAATATGATTAAGTATTGGAAAAAAAATCATTTTGGGGATTGAATAAGTAAAAGGTGTATTTTGGAGAGCACGAGACTTCATACCTATGGACCTATGGGCCTATAAAATAGAAAAAGGTTATCGTATGGTAAGTGGCTCTGCATCCTCTTTTTATGAAAATTGACTAAGTGTTTAAAAAATGAAAAAGGTACAATTTGAAAAGAGAAAAAGCAAGAAGTGCATTTTGGGGAACGTTGGGTTGCAGACCTATGGACCCGGAGACGCAAGAAATTTGACAGATGATATGTGGCTCTGCATCCACATTTCAAGAAAATGATTAAGTATGAAAAAGGTAAAAAGTGTATTATGGAGGATGTGAAAATTAGAGGTGAAAAATATAGAACATGGGACTGCAGACCTGTGGACCTACAAACATGTGAATCCAAGACTTTTGCTACCTCCTCTCCGCATTACTTGAAAATTGACGAAGTGTTGGAAAAATTTTGATAATAAAAAAAAAGAAAATAAAGGAAAACAAACAAAAGAAAAGATAAGGAAAATCTTATGGGTCATTAAATGAAAACACCAATTTGATCACGAATGTGGATCAACATCTGGCTCCAACTATGGGACAACGACCCTCTGCGGGTTGCTGAGAATCCAAAATCTTTTTCCAATGGGCCAAATGGAGTTGAAGAAATAAGAAAGACAAACCTAAAATTATATACAAAGAGTACCATGGAAAAACTATGTAAATATTTTTGGCTAAGGAGGAGTCAGCAAAAAAAGTGTTTCAAATGCTGCCCATTGATAGGCAACAATTGAATTATTCCCTTCATGTCTTTGAGCAAGTATGAATTATAACCAATCACTTTTTCAATTTGATATGGACCGATCCAAAGAGCTTCAAATTTAGTATGGAATGCTGGTTTTTCTTTTGCTTTGTTCCATAACAAAACTAATTGATCCTTTTAGAAATCCTTTGAAGTTTCACTTTTATCAAAATATTTCTTGATCGCTTCTTTTCTTTTACTTATTTCCAGTATTTATTTTTCCCTCTATTATTCTAGTTGCAGGAGTTCATTATATCTCTTTTGTATCGGTGCTTGTTCTTATTTTTCCTCAACATCTAAGATCAATATCAAAACATTCAATTCAACATGCAAAAGTAATCTTGCTTCCCTCCCATATATCAAAGTATATGAAGAATTTCATATACTATCTTTTGGATTTAGATGACTTTCACATAATGCATCTATCAATTTATTATGCTAATTGTTGTGGTTAGCTTCAATAGTTTTCTTGATGATTCGAATCAATGTTTTGTTGTTGATTCTGCTAATCCATTTCCCTGAGGGTAATATAAATTGGATGACTATCCCATGATTATTCCATGTTCACCAGAGAATTTTGATCCAATAAAAATTGAGCCATTATCTATTATGAATTTTTCTGGTATGCCAAACATGGACAAATTATTTTCTTTCAAGAAATAGATTAGTTGTTATGAATCTTCATTTCTTAGATCCATAACTTTTTGTCATTTTGTAAAGTAGTCAGTTGTTGTGATGATATATGAATGAGATTTTCTATATTTAGGATTTATTTGACCAATCACATCTAAACCCCATTGAACAAATGGTTTCTCCACCATGGTTTTCTGTAGTCGCATTTCAACTCTTTTCATTTTTCCTGAGAACGTCTGACATGGAATGCATTTACAAACAAATTCATAAGAATCCTTGAACATAGTTGGCAAGTAAAAAACATCTTGAATAATTTTGTGGGCTGTCTTAACTGGTGAAAAATGTCCTCCACAAACCCCATTGTGAAATTATTGAATCACTTCCTTAGAATTTAAATGATCTAGACATCTTAATAATACACCATCACAATTTCATCTGAACAATACTCCATATACTATAACATAATGATTTTTTTTTCATTTTCAAAGTTCTTCTTTCTTTTGAGGACATTTCGAGAGGAAATTGATGAGATTTTAAATCAATATTATATCCTTATAACATTCGGAATTATCCAAGCTTGTTCTTGGGACTATAATACCAAATCCATTGGGAGGAGGAATGCTTAAAGCTTCAATCCCTGCCATGAATTTACTAAAACCCCGACCTTTGAAAACCTTTAAAGGTTTGATTTCTAAGTCATATTCTTGAAGTTTGGCCAAACAATTTGTCCATATTCCTTCCCTGAGTTGTTTATTCAAGAGAATCTTGACTGGTGAATGAGGAACATAAGCAATAACATGAGTTGACATAATGTATGTCCTAAAATGAACAATCATTTTGACTAGAGAAATAGCTTGTTTTTCAATGATCGAATAATTCAACTCATAATCATGTAATGTCTTACTCATGAAAGAAATTGGGAGTTCTTCTTGCTTCTGATTTCTCTGAGTGAGTATGGAAGCAATGGTTTCATCTGAGGCAAAACAATACAATACAAACTCATCAAAATTTGGACTAATAAGTACATGGACGATAGTGATGACTTGCTTAACTTCCATGAAAGCCTTTTGGATTTCTAATGTCCATTCAAAATTTTGATATTTATTTAGCAACTTGTTTATAGGTTTGACAATGATGGTATAATTGGGAACAAATCTTCAAACAAAAATAATCTTCCTGAAGAAAGATTGCACTACCTTTCTTGATGTGGGAGGATTGAGATCATTTATTGCTTTGATTCTTTTTGGGTCAATATATACTCCTTCTTTTCTTACAACATGCCCTAACAATTTTCCTTTTGTTATAGCAAACAAACGTTCTTTAGGATCCAATTATACCTCGTACATTATACACCTTTCAAAAAAGTTTCTTGAGATGTCCAATATGTATTGCTATTGATTTTGAATAAACTGTTAAATCATCTTGGTAATCAACCATGGATTTTCCAATGAATTCTTTGAAAGCATGATCCATCGCTCTATGGAGCATGAAACCTGCATGTTTCAATATGAATGGTATTCTGACATAAGCGTAAATTCCCCATGGTGTTACAAATGTTGTTTTTGGTCTATCTTCTTCTGCCATAAGGACTTGGTTATACCCTGAAAACCCATCTAACATAGACATTAATGCAAATCATGTAACTTGTTGAAGACACATTTCCATATTAGGTAGTGGGTAATTATATTTTATGCTGAATCATTTAAGATCCATAAAATCAACACACAAGCGAATCTCACTAGTTTTCTTCCTTACCACTACTGGATTCGAAAGCCAATATGAATGTCTAATGGGAGAGATTATACCAACGTTCTTTAATTTCTCAATTTCTATCTTTACCATAGGCTTTATATTTGGATTTATTAATCTAAACTTTTGTTTGAATGGTTTGGCTCCTTCTTTTAGAGGTATAGTATGTTGGAATATTGATTTATCATATTCTTTTAAATAATCATAACTCCATGCAAATACATCTTGAAAATATTTAAAAAGCTTGGTATATTGATCAATCTCTTCTTTGGTACAATTGGTACCTAAATTTATATACTTTGGTGACTTAGGAGTACTAATGTTTATCTTTTGTGTTTCTTGGACCTTTCTGACAGAGGGTTCTTCCAGTGGTTTTGAAATTTTCATTTGGTCATCTCTCATAAAGAGGGATTCCAAACTAATATACTTTCTTGGGGAATGTTTATGACTATGTTCATGAACTTCTCAATGTAAGTTTTGATCTTCTATTGGATCAACTTTAGTTATGGGATCATCATCTGTAATAGAATTTACCACATATGTGACATCCTTGGCCTCATACAAGCTGGGGACATGCCACTCCTCAGACGCTTTACTTAGCTCTGAAACCGTCTTTGTAACATTCCCAGCCTTCAACAGGCTAGGCCATGCTACTCCTGAACACTCTTTCATGCTCAGATACCAATTTGTAACATCCCCGACCATTCATGCCGGGCCACACTACATCGGAGAACATATCCATTCTCTGTGTGGAATGTACTGTAGCATACTTAGCATCCTAACTCAGTTATGTCTCATATAATTTTCTAACTGCATGCAATTAAAACATATGCACACACAAAACTCTTGTGGAAGCTTAATATATATAAAATGTGAACAGACAAAAACTAATGCATGGATTCACACTGAATTATCAATAAACATATACAGGTAGAATATACATGTAATACCCATAAGCATACAGACAACTATAATCACGCATAGGATAAACCTATAAAAATAACACGTGAATAACAATGCAACATGTAAATTAATCACACAATTGACACTTATCTTTGTGAAAATATCACCAACTACGTGTAGACCTTCCACGAACCTCCCAGCCTTAGACCACACTGTTCATCACTCTCAAAAGTGAGTCACCCTTGAGCTGGGACTAAACTCCACCCGGGTAAAGGGTTTCCTAACTAGGCTAAGGCTCATGAACAACAGGAAAGACTCCGTCTTAGGTGCTCACTCAACTAAAAGCCTATAGTCCCTCATTCCACACATGCCTATCTCACCCAAGGAAGTGTTCCTCTTATCTTCTTAACATTCCCTTGGCTGCCCCACTTCCCTTCCAGGGCTTCAACAACAGGCCGGATAGGAAGTCTCAGATCCCTGCAGCTGTAGTTCAACACCTTCGGGAAATCAATCCCCAACAATTCTCTCACCCAGATAATTTCTCATGGGCCTGACAACTCGCCTCTTCAATCCCTCTCCCAAGCTAATTAGTTACCCAACATAAGGCTCTAGATATGGGTTCAGGTAAAGTCATAAAGATACAAATGATAGCTCAATGGTTGCCCATACTCCTGGATGATTGACTGTATATCTCAGTGATGGATGAATCAGGGAAAAGATGATGGTCCAAATGATGGAGATATCCAGAGACAAAAATATATATTTTTCCACATATACACTCCCTAACTTCTTTGCAAGATGTGTATACTTGTAATATACCAGATATAAAATGTATGCATAACATAAATAAAATGCTAGTAATGGTAGAATAACAACATTATAACCGGAACATTCACCACAATAACATTGAAATGATATAAGAATAACAACAGAAATAACACTTTGAATCTGAAAGCAATGTTCATGGGCCTCTTCGAGGGGGAAACCTCCAGTTGAGTAGAGCTCCATTACAATAATATCCAAGCTAGGGTTCTCATACCCTCGACTCCTATTTATACTAAAAAGAAGCATCTAGAGGAAGATCCTTCTAGAAGTGGAAGCTTCTATTAGGTCTTCTTACATCCGCCTTATTCTATTTTATTGAAAGGC
>ML785887.1:1659526-1679573 GCA_009831015.1 Picea engelmannii
CTATTAGGTCTTCTTACATCCGCCTTATTCTATTTTATTGAAAGGCCTTATTAATATTGACCTTTATTACATCCGAATATATTGTTCTACCTATGTGCGGGTTAGGACCCTAACATGTCCGCTCCCTTAAAAACAACCTTGTCCTCAAGGCTTGAGATGAGGAAATTGCTGTAGAATGGTAGCTGGTTCCTAAGTGGTGTATGCTGGAGTTGTATCTTTCCACCGGACTAACACTTCCTTGATGGTTCTCTGATGTAGGCGATGCTCACACTGGTCCAAAACTGCTTCTGGTTGTATCCAAATGGATCCTTCTTCAACTAACTCTGGAAGGTTGGTTTGAATTTGACACTTAGCTCCAATCACCTTCTTTAAGCACGAAACATGAAAAACATGATGTAGCTTCAAATTGTTGGGCAAAGCTAACTGATAGGTGACTTGTCCCACATGCTTGAGCATAGTATAAGGACCATAAAATTTGGGCTCTAGCTTCTGAAAATGCTCGGCCTTGAGGGAAGTTTGCTTGTAAAGTTGCAGTCGAAGAAACACCTGATCCCCTTCTACAAATTGACGTTCAGAGCGACCTTTATCTGCTTGTTGCTTCATGTGATTCTGTGCCATGAAAAAATTCTCTTTGAGGGTATGGAGAATAGCCTCTTGAGTTGTAAGTGTTAGGTCAACTGCCTGGACCTTCGAGGCACCCAGTAAGTATGAGAGAACTGAAGGTGGCTTCTGTCCATATACCACTTCAAAAGGATTCATGCCTGTAGCTGTATGGTATGAAGTGTTGTACCACCATTAAGCTAGGGGTAACCATTAAGCCCACTGACTTTTCTTTTCCGAAGCAAAACACCTCAAATATGTTTCCAAACACTTATTGACAACTTCCATTTGGCCATCAGTCTGGGGATGATAAGCTATGATGAGATGCAATTTTGTGCCTTGTATCTTGAACAATTCTTGCCAAAAATTGCTTGTGAAAGTTGGGCCGCGATCAGAAATAATAGAGTGTGGCATGCCATGAAGCTTGAAGACCCGATCCATGAATATTTGAGCCACCGTGGATGTTGTAAACGGGTGTTGAAGGGTGCAGAAATGAACGTACTTGGAAAGGCGATCAACAACCACCATGATGACAAATTTATTTCCCGATTTGGGTAAGCCAGTAATAAAATCCATAGAGATATCCTTCCAAATAGCAGGTGGAATCGACAGCGATTGTAGTATGCCCAACGATTTGACTGTTTCTCCCTTATTGTGTTGACACACGTCACATTCAACTACAAAATTACGAATGTCCTGTTTCATACCATCCCAGAAAAAGGAACGTTTGACCCTGTTATAGGTTTTGGTGAACCTGGAGTGCCCTGTTGTGGGTGTAGCATGAAGCTCAGAAAGTACCATGAATTTAAGCTTTGATTGTTTACGTAAATACAAATGACCTTTGTATCGAAGTTCCTCATGGAGCCAAGAGTACCCTAGGGAAGCTGGAGCATTGGAATGCAACTGCTAGATCAACTGCAAACTTTTGGGGTCTTGTAGCCATTCCTGGAGAACAGCTTGGAGCCAATCTGGTACAATGAATGAAAGAGAAAAAAGGGATCCTTCATCTTCATATTTTCAGGAAAGTGCATCCGCAACCAAATTGTCTTTTCCTTTCTTATAAATGATCTCATAATCATATCCAAAGAGTTTAGTCACCCATTTTTGTTGTTCGAGGGAGGAAATGCGTTGTTCCAGAAAATACTTGAGGCTTTGATGGTCTGTCTTAATTTGGAACCATTGCCCCAATAGATAAGGACACCACAGATCCACGACATGCAGAATAACCAACATTTCCTTTTCATAGATGGATTTGCCCAGATTTCTTTTAGATAGTTGCTTGCTAGTAAAGGCCAAAGGTCGACGCTCTTGAATAAGGACAACACCAATTCCTTTCTCTGATGCATCACATTCCAACACAAAGGTATTTGTGAAATCGAGAAGGGCGAGGACTAGAGTGGTGCACATGGCCATCTTCAAGGTTTGAAAAGCTTGAGCAATGACTAGAGTCCAAGTGAAAGAGTTATTTTTGAGGAGAGCAGTGAGAGGTGCTGCAATCTTCCCATAATTCTTAACAAACTTGCGATAATATCCTGTTAAGGCTAGAAATCCACGCAAGATATTAAGAGTATTTGGGTGAGGCCAGTCTTGCATAGCTTCAATCATTTTAGGATCCACCCTGACACCATCTTTGCCAACTAGATGACCCAAGTATTCTACTTCTGAGGCACCAAAAACACATTTAGACTGTTTCAGGAAAAGTTGGTGCTGAGAGAGTAGATGGAGAACTCGATCCACATGAGAAAGATGGTTTGTCCAGGTTTTGCTATAGATAAGGACATCATCAAAGAAAACTAAGACAAAATGGTGGAGAAAAGGACAGAAGACATGATTCATGAGGCTTTGGAAGGTGGAGGGGGCATTACACAAGACAAAGGGCATGACCAAAAACTCATAGCGGCCCTCATGAGTTCGAAAGACAGTCTTGGGAATATCTGCCTCTTTCATACGTATCTGGTGGTAGCCCAAACGAAGATCCAGTTTAGTGAATAATTGGGCGCCACTCAATTCATCCAGGAGGTCATCAATGACAGGAATGGGGGATTTGTCTTTGATGGTAAGTTTATTGAGGGCACGAAAGTCAGGACACATTCACCAAGAACCTTCTTCCTTCAGGACCATGACCACAGGCAACGAATAGGGGCTCGTACTAGGGTGGATAATGCCTACATTAAGGAGTTCCTGGACCATTTTCTCAAGTTCATTTTTTTGGGAAAAGGGGTGATGATATGGATGGATATTGGGAGGAAGGCTTCCTGGTACAAGGGGAATGGAATGATCATGAACACCACGGGAAGGAAGGAGGCCTTGGGGAGTGGAAAATACCAATTGATGTTTAGAAAGGATGGCATGGAGGTCTTGTGGTATAGAAGGTGTCTCTGTTGCTTGTATGGCATGGAGTTGGGCGATAACACCAGAATCACCCTTTTTGAGCAGCTTTTCCATGCGATGGGAACTAATGATCTCAAGTGAACCTGTGGTGATGCCTTGGAACTTATATTGGTGGTCCTCTTGGTTGAATTGCATGGTTAAGTCTTTAAAATCCATGAGAATGGGACCCAAAGTCCTTAGCCAGTCTGCACCCAACACAATGTCACAACCTCCCATATCGATAACAAACATATGGGATTTCAGGTCGTATTCACCAATTTGGAGACACACATTTTCACAACGCCCTCCACATTTCATGGAACCACCATTAGCAATCATGATTTGGAAATTATTGATGACATGGATGTAGCAATGAATTTCTTGGGCAATGTGGTGATGAATAAAATTATGGTTGCTGCCACTATCAACCAGAATGATGACCTTCCGATGCTTGATGTAACCGATTAGCTTGAGGGTTTGGGGAGCGGAGAAGCCAGTGAGAGCATTAAGGGAAATGACTGATTCTACTTCGGGAGGGTCTGAGGGAGGGGTTATGTCAGTGGATTCAGGTGATTTAGACATAGAGGGAGTTTCTTCATCTTCTTCTGAAATCTCCTCGGAGATGGCCATAAAAAGATTTTGTTCTTTACACTTGTGGCCCGGGAAATATTTGTCATCACAGTTATAAAAATGGCCTTTAAGTTGGTGTTCAACCATTTCAGCCCGGGTCAATTTTTGGATCTTTAGTGGAGCAGAGGGAGTAGTGGGATTTATTGGTTTAGGGCGAGGGATGAAGGAGGGTTTGTGGTTTTGAGAAGATACAACCTATTGTGCTTCTTTAGCTCTTTTGGTAGCCTCCACCCAACTCTCAAGCCGAGCCATGAGGACATGGGCCCAAATTTAATCCTTGAGGTCGCTGATAAAACACTATTGGAAAAAGGCATCAGACATGCCCTCTGTTCTAAAAGCCAGGCACTCAAAGGAAGCTATAAAGTCTTTCACTATTCCTAATTGTTTCAGCTTTGTCAAACGACCCAAATGGTTGGTGTCAGTGTCAAAGCGTTCATAAAGCTCTTCCACAAATTGTGTCCAAGCAATATACCCTTGACGAGAATTTTTTCTCCATTGCCACCATTGCCAACATTCTTGATCTAGATGGAGAACACCATACCAGAGTTTGGCCAAGTCATTTGTAATGCTATATAAAGAGAAGTAATGTTCCATTTGGGTTACCCAACCAGTGGGGTCTGAGCCATCAAATTTGGTCACATCCACCCATGGAAGGCGTAGGTCACGTTGAAAGTGATGGTTTTGCAAGGTATGGGAATGAGAGGAATGGTCACCTTTAGTATGTGGGGGTGAGGTAGAGGAAGGGTTATCTATAGGGATATGCAGTTTGGTGCATAGTGCCAAAAAGACTAATTCAAGCTAGGTGGTGAGGTCTTGTTTGATTTCACAAATTGAGGATTGCATGGTTGTATTGATGGCGACGACATTGGCACTGATTTGTTTCACTTCTTGCTGGGTCTCAATGAGACCAGACTACAAGGTGTTGAAATGAGCTTCCAAGTCTTGGCTACGAGTATGGGTCATGAGGATGGGCGAACTGAAAAGGGGCAGGCGGGGTAAAAATATTTTTCCGAAAAAATGATATGGATGAATGTGATAAGGGCGAAGAGATGAATCCAATGGAATAGGGATGAAATAATGGTGAAAAAAATTCCAGACATTTTTTTTTTTTTATGTCCGGTCTGAAGAATACTGTAGAGAGGAAATGCCCAGATGCTTAACCAGAAAGAAATGTGTATTTACTTGGAAACCCGAACACAATTGCACGACAATAGATCTTGTCTGTTTTAATTTGTTTATGTTTCTATCACCAAGGGTTAGGTATTCAAGGGTTCTACAGACAAGGGTGTTGGTAGCAATGATGTAATTTCTATTGTTTATAAGCTGCCTACACAGGGTCTCTAAATTTGCATTACTCATCATGAGCAACGACACTTATCACTTGTCACTTTTTACATACCTTCCTTTCAATTTTTGTTTTCATGACTGTAAGCATGAAAAATCACAGCTGGAATTCACACTTGGTTTCGATTTTTGATCAAAGGATAACTGTGCATATGGTCTATTGTCGAATTGTCTTATTTCGCTATGAACATGATTGTTTTCCTTGTTTATAACCCCTTGGTCCTAAACGTGCCTTGGTTACATAAGTGGAAAAACTCGACTCATCAATATTCGATTAATAGTAATGGGGTTTATTTCATAAATTTTTTTAACACAATGTTTATTTGATACATTTACCTTGTAATCAAGTCATGAATGTGTGCGCTCTATGGTATTCAAATTCTTACATCCTTACACTACCCATATCCCAAGGTATCATATGAGGTACATCGTGATATTATTTCTCTGTATGGCCTCGGGCTTCACGATCTCATTCCCACGCATGGTGATTAACGCCTCTGCCTACCATTTCGAGCTGTCATTGCTTTGTGAAAACTCGGGGCTATGGCTCTGTGTTTTCTTATCAAACCCTACCTCCAATTTCTGTGTTGATTCCTTTTTGTTAGCCACGACTCTAGTGGTGAGGATTGAGCCCAATGGCATCCAAACCTTGTTATCTTATGACAGTGCCAGAGACGACTTAGAAAGGAATGGTTGGCGTGGATTCATTGAAAATTTTAAGGGTTTCAATCTGAGAGTTGCCCAAGAGTTCGCATTAACTTTTGTTGGTTGCAGAGCTAAGATAGGAGATGTGAAACTTGAGGTAGATGAAGATTTTATAAGCCAAGCTACCGGTTTACCAGCTTCATTGATTTCCCATTGAACATACCCTACTTTCTGCTTAGAAGTTTGTACAAGATGGGAAAGCGGTTTAGGAGACATAAGTCTGATTCTAGTTTGTTCCATCATGGTTTAATTAAGATTATCATTGTGCATCAGTTGCAATTAAACAACGATTGTTGGGATGCTTTTGTGTTACGAAATGACTTTGGTAATAGTGAGTTGGGACAGGTTGACAAGCCTATCATCACATAAACCCTTGTGAAACCTACCGTCTCTCCTCCTTCGCTCATGCCCTGTGATCCTATCTCTAATTTGGAACCCTCGACCTACCCTGATTTTACTCAACCCGGCATTCAATCGGATTCGTATCCTAAGAGTTGTGTTAAGACTGTTAAAAAACCCACAGGGGAAAAGCTTAAAGGCAACGTCGATGTTAATTATAAGAGTAAAAGGGACACTCGTTGGGTTTCACGATGTGCTCGAAACAAACCCAAACCCTGTGCAGATAAAAAAAACACAATTGAGGTAAGTGAGGATTCAGATTCGAAAATTGAAAGGTTCTTGGCCGAAGAGTATCCATATTCATATGGACTTTTCCCTGACAGACCCTATGATTATGTTACCAACCTACCACCGTGTCTAAAGGACAATCCTCTTTTTCTTGGCATCAAAATCCGTGATGAACCTACATGTCAAATGGACGATTCTCCAGCTGTTAATACTATCAGTGCCAATACACAGTCTCTACAGCCGCACTGTAATGAATGTCAATCTTGGATCGATAGGTATTATACAGATGTGCCTTTACTACAGTCTCAGCTTAAATATTTGGAAGACTAGGTGGATTCATTAACAAATGAAAATAGCAGACTCCAATCCATAGCTCAAACCAAAGACAAATGCGAAAAAACTACAGGGTCTATTATTTTTAAGAACGTGGAAGCAGTGATAGCAATAGTAAATTCAAAGATTACTTGATTTGTTTAAATCCCTTAATTTGAGGTATGATTTTTTTTAAAAAGTTTAGTATGATTCTTTCTTTCTCAATTTAGGATACATGATTTGTTTGCATAGATTTATTTTCAGTTTGTTTTGTTTGATTGAATAAAATATGATTCTAGTTATAATTATAACTAGCTACAGAATCATGAGATTCTGTAGCTAGTTATAAAAATTCGAATTACTTGTTTTGATAACTGAAAATACATTTGAAATCTTTTTATTTTTATTTGTTTTCAGGAACTCATGATTTTCAAAGAGATATGAATCACTGTTGGAATCTTCCAGCCATACCATCTTTATGTTTTTAGTAAATAGATTAGGCTGTTAGTTTTTGGTATCAAGTAAAATCTAGGAGGTTGCATCCCCCACATTTTTTGGAACAGATTGGATGTTATCAACATGAAACATTTTGTTCCTGGAACCTATATAAGTATGTTAGTTTGTAAACTTGAAATCATCTCTGCCTGGGGAAAAAACTATGGATTTCTGATTTACAAACTTGAATAGAATATGATATTTGTCACATCTTTAGCTTCTCCATATCGTGTTTTTATTCAAGTCATGATTATTTCAATTTGTAATTAGATTATGATTGCTTTAGCTATCATGGTTTATTACAGATTGGTATGATAAAAATTTATATGTTATCCATGTTTTATGTCCCATATTTAACATACAATAATCATTCTGTTCAAACTTGAGATTAAGAGATTTATCTTCATCATTTGTTGAACATTTATACACAAGTTTTCCCAGCAGGATTTATCTCAATGTGGCTGCTTGTGAAATTATGAGATTGCTGTGATCGTATCTCTTATATGTTATATCATTTGAATTCCATTATTGTTGTTTCACATTTATGAGAAGCAATTGTAGGTTCTGCTGCGGGTTTACCTCATCAGACAGGGATATGGGATGCTACACACTGAACAAATAGTGGATGTGATAACATGTCAGTTTACTAGTTTAATTTCATTAGTTTAATGAATACAGAAAACTCCTGTAGCTAAAACATTTTCTATTATCTGTGATTTCTGTTTTCAATTAGACAGTTTGTTATTCCATTTCTTGTTTATAAAAATTATAAGAAAATAAATAAAAAAGATTGAATGATAGCTTTGTTGTTGTTTAATAAATCAATCCATATTCGATTTTCACGGATTTAGATTAAAATTTGCATTTTGTAAATGTTTTTTGTATATTTTATACATCTAATAAGTAGACTTATGTTATAAATATTAGTTAGTAAACTGTAAATATATATTAGATTTGTATATAGTTTTCAATGAGTGTTATTCATCAAGTTATTTTATCTTATTTAGTTTTGTTTTTCGCTTTCTTAGGACTTAAATCGGCCAACGGAGTCGCTAAACCCGTCGGAGTGGATTAATCCAAATGGCTTGGGTTAATTAGACAACCCCGGACCATATTCACTCCTCCAGTTGATGAGCAGTCAATTTCACCCGTCAACAAATGGCGCTAGAAGCTGGGCCTGAAAACTATTAATGGCACGAGGAGGTTGTAAGACTCCTACCCGCTCACCTATAGTGACTAGAAGTCGTTCAGATGACAACATTGTCCCTCAAAAAACAACCACATCAAACGACGATCTACAGATCACAGTTGAACGAGTAACTCCAAATCCTACGGGTGGTGACATACAAGAGATTGTTCGACAATCTCTCATAAGAACACACAGTGCTTTAGCTCGTATGAGACAACCAAACTGACCCTTGAATCAACCATTAGACTTCTCTAATATTAGAGAACAACTTGGAGTTATTGGCCTTACTTTAAACCCTACAGATCCAATCCTCACTCCTGTAGCTGGAGGATCTAGTATACCACCATCACCTCCTCCTTCATCTCCTTCTTCTTCTGGAGAATAATCCTCTGATGAAGGCAATTCTTCATCCCAGCCTTCGACACCACCCACACCTATGGCCAACCCGAACAATCCCGCCAGACCCTGACTCGAACAAGATGCAGTGGCCATACCTGGGCCTCAACATCCTTTACCAAAGCACCCGAAGAAATGGATCCCTAAATTTGACTCGGACTCCAAACAGTTAGTTGAAGATCACATCAAAAAGTTTATGTTAGCCATTAGACTCCATAGTGTTGAGAACGAAGACATTGTCTGTAGATTGTTTCCCTACACCTTTGAGGGCAATGCCTCTACATGGTACTTTTCCCAACAGCCACACACCATCGTGTCATGGGAGAAATTTGAATCCTGTTTTCTTGAGAAGTTCGGAGACGACAAGTCTCCCAAAGTTCTAGTCATGGAGATTTCTAGTTTAAGAATGAACCCCAAATAAAAGATAAAAGACTTTAATCAAAGGTTCTTGACACTAAAGAACCGAATCCCCACAGATTCGATGCCTGCTGAGAATCTTATTATCGCATATTATACGAAAGATTTACATCAAAACATAGCCATTTGGGTAAAGAGATCCAAGAAAGCCACATTGTTAGAAGCCTTCGAAGAGGCCAGTCAGATCGAGAAAGACATCCTCAGTTTAAAAGACACTACTAGCAACGAGACAGAGACTAGTTCATCGTCCAAAAAAAAAATCGAAATCCTCCCTAGACCTTCCCAAAACAAAGCTCAACCTGAAAGCTCAGATTTAGAAAACTTACAGAAAGTCGTTCAAAAATTGTCCAATCAAGTTATAGATTTGAAAAGGATGGCTGAAGAAGCTTCTTCGAGCAAAGGGCCTTACAAACCCCCTTTTAGGAAGCCTTTTCCCACCAACCGACCTAATTCAAATACTGAAGGCCTAAATCTAGAAAGCCTGCAATTTTCTATTCAAACGATTCTAGAAGCGCATGATAACTTGATTCCTCCAGAGATTCCTGAAGAAGTAGCTGAACAAGAGACAATAGACGAAGATGAATCTTCTACGAACATTTTTGGACACTTTTCAGATAGCATTTTTCAAGCTAATTTTGAAACAGTGCACCCTTACAATACTAGTAGCAAGACAACAAATAAGTCTTCTTCTGAAATCACTACGACTTTGCCTCCAAAACAGTCTAAATCGATTGAGACTAACATAATTCAGTGAACACAAGTTTAGATTATGATTTGGTTGAATATTTAAAGAAGCTTAGGGATAACATTTCTGTTTATGAATTATTAAAATTTCCTTTTCTTCTGCAAACAATGCTACAAAATATTGCAGAGAACAACAAAAATGGCAATCAGAGCAGTACCAAAGGTGTTCAAAACAACCCCAAAGTTCCTCAGAAGGCCTCCACCAAAACCAAATCCGAGCCTCACGATAAAAGAGACCTTCATGTAAATAATGTAACAAATGTAGATAAACCAGTTTTAGAGGCTACGAGTAAAAAGCAACAAGCTTCCACTATTAATACTCGCAGAAATGTCCCTCCATTTTTGTTAACTTTTGAAATTTTCAATAGGAATGTGCATAACTGCATGGTAGATTCAGGTGCATCGTCTAACATAATTCCTTGGTCTGTTTGTCAAAAGATTAATGCCGAAGTTCGACCATCCACCTTGAAGATTATCCGGCTTTATCGAACTAGTGTTAAAGTAATAGGTGAATTAAGAAATGTGCTTATAAGATTGTCATCTAATCCTAAATTTCATCAAGTGATTGATATTATTGTTGTAGATATCCGGGAAGTTTATGTTCTGTTTTTAAGCAAGACTGGTCAGAACAATTACACGGCTACTTTATGATGGATTGGTCTCACTTGTGGCTACCCGAGAATGGAAATCCCAACAGAATCAAGGTAAATCGTGAACGCTATCTGAAGTTCATGGTCATTGATTTAAATGATCCCAATGAACCATTTGATTCGTTTGCCGATTCGCCTGAAATATAGAGAATGGATACTTTTTTCTGTACTTTCATGGCCGAAACTTCCACCATCACTGACCTGGAACAACAGTCTGAAATTTTAACATATACACAGCCAACAACTTCTGCCCAGTGGTCACATGCAACCGACAACAATCAAATATGGTCTCTTTGTTTTGATGGGTCAAAATCCAAGGAAGGAGCTGGTGCAGGTTGCATGCTCATCGATCCAGTAGGTAACAAGACCCTAATTGCTTGTAGGTTAGAATTCAAATGTATGAGAAATATGGCCAAATATGAGGCACTCCTGCAAGGCCTCAGAAAAGCGTTAGATCTGAACATTCAAAATTTGACTGTCTTTGGTGATTTAGAAATCGTAGTTAGACAGGTAAAAAATACCATCCACTGTTTATCTCCACACCTTAAAATATACCAAACTGAGGTATGGAATGTGATGAATAAGTTTTCCGCATTTAACATAAATTCGATTCCTAGATTGAATAATTTGGAAGCTGATTTGTTAGCTAACGTCGCTTCAAAACTTTTTCCTGCAGAAGGCTTATCTCCAAATGCATTCTCCATTGAACTGTTGTTCAGACCGTCTGTCCCAGACAACATCACGAATTGGAGAGTCTTTGATGACGATCAATAGATTATAAGTTTTCTACATACGGAAGAAACTTTCCAGGGCACGGTGATCGACGAAGGAACCCATGACGAAAATCTTCGCGACTTTACGGTAATACCAGATCCAAGATCTTCAGAATCTTCATCAGACATGGTAAACTCTATCCCAAAATCTGTAGTTAGATTAGAAAAATTTTATGATCTTCACGACAAGTTCAGAAAATCAGTGAACTGTAAAACGAATAGTTCCTCTTTGATGCATGAAACGGTAAATTTGGGAACTAAAGACAACCCACAGTGCATTAATTTAGGGGTGGGATGTTCTGAACAAGAAAAAGTAGCGTTTATCAAGTTGTTTAAGGAATTCAAAGATGTTTTTGCCTGGATGTATGATGACCTGAAAACCTTTGATTCTAACATCATACAACACATTATCCCTATGAAATCCCAAGCCCAACCTTTTCAACAAAAGTCAAGGAAAATGCACCCAAAACTCGAACCAACGATCAAGAAGGAATTAAATAAACTCCTCAATGCTAAGATAATTTTCCCTGTTAGGCACACACAATGGGTCTCTAATCTTGTCCCGGTCAGAAAGAAGAGTGGTGGAATCCGACTATGTGTCGATTTTCGAAATATTAACCGAGCATCTGATAAAGACAACTACCTTTTCCCTCCCATGGAACAGATCCTTCAACAGGTATCTGGTTCTGAAAGATTATCCTTGTTGGATGGTTTTTCAGGGTATAACCAAGTCCTGATGTCCCCTTCAGACCAACTCAAAACCACCTTCCGCACTCCATGGGGAACCTACGCCTATAGAAAGATGCCCTTCAGACTCATAAACGCCGGTGCCACTTTCCAGAGAGCGATGGACATCGCTTTCCGAGGCTTAATTAATCAATCTGTCCTAGTTTACCTGGATGATGTCACTGTCTTATCAAAAAATAAAGGAGATCATCTAGCTCATTTAAGATCCGTTCTACACCGATGTCGTAAGTATGACATTTCTTTGAATCCTAAAAAATCTATCTTCACTGTAGAACAAGGTAAACTCCTCAGATTCATTGTATCAAGCGAAGGAATGATTATCGACCTTGAAAGAACTCAAGTCATTTTGAAACTACCCCCTCCCTCGTCAAAAAATTCCATGCAATCTTTCTTAGGTCAGATAAACTTTATTAGGAGATTCGTCCCCAGCTTTTTAGAAATGGTGAGACCATTACAAAACCTAATAAAAAAGGATGTACAGTACCATTGGGGACCTTTAGAAAGCTAGGATTTTGATTCAATAAAAAAGGCTATAATAGACACTCCTTCTCTAATGAGCCCCGACTTTTCCCAAGACTTCACCCTCTACACTTTTGCCTCTGACCATTCTTACACTGCCATCCTAACTCAAAAGAACACTGAAAACAATGAAGTCCCAATTGCCTTTATGAGCTTAGCCTTCAAGGGGGCGAAACTTAATTACCCAGCAGTAGATCAACAAGCCTATGCTATTTTCAAAGCAACAAAGCACTTCCGATCTTATCTGTTGAAATCAAGGATGAAAATCATTGTCCCTTACCCAACTGTCAGAAATCTGTAGTACAGAAAGAACTAAGCGAAAAAAGGGCAAACTGGGTCACATCCTTGCAAGAGTATGACATAGAAATCACCCCAGCACAAATAATAAGAGGCCAAGGGTTATGCAAATTGGTCACTGATTCAGCTGCAGGACAACAAGAGGAAAATGATATGTTAAATCTAGGACAACACTATCAAAATCAAATTTGCTGTGCATAAAACCCTGTTAGTCCCTGGTATGATGATATAAAATTTTGTCTTATTCAAGGATCAGCTCCCTGTCACCTTGATCCAACAAAAAGGAGAGCACTAAGATTAAACTCTGCTTCTTTTCAGCTGATTAATGGTATTATGTTTCGTCAAAATTTTGATGGAGTACTAGTGCGCTGTCTTGAGAAAGATGAAGCAGAAAAAGTCTTATTGGAATTGCATGCAGGAGAAGCTGGTGGGCATTTTGGTGGAGACACCACTGCCCATAAAGTACTAAGAGTAGGTTATTACTGGCCTACCCTTTTTAAAGATGCTCATGCTTTGTGTCACAAGTGTGTAATTTGTCAAAAAGCATCCAGACGGATACAGAAACCAACTTTCCCTTTGCAACCAGTTTCGATAGACTCTCCTTTTCAATAGTGGGGTCTAGATATTATAGGCCCAATCAAACCGCCATCCTCACAGCATCATAAATATATTATAACAACCACAAATTACTTCACCAAGTGGTCTGAGGCTGCCCCATTAAAAGATGTAAATACCAGCCAACTAATATCTTTCTTGAATTCAAATATTATTACTCATTTCGGTATCCCTGAATGCCTGGTATTTGATAATGCCTCTCATTTTTCATCTCTTGAAATGAGTGATTTCGCTCTAGAAAAATGAATTAAATTAAAGTATTCTGCTAGCTATTACCCCCAAGGCAACGGTTTGGCAGAATCGACTAATAAAAATATGATCAAAATAATCAAGAGAACAGTCTCCGAAAACCATAAAAACTGGCATAACGCATTGTTAAACGCAATCTGGGCTGATAGAGTAACTCCTAAAACTGTTGTGGGTAACTCACCTTTCTTTCTCGTTTACGGCAGAGAGGAGATTCTCCCACCACATGTCCTCCTTCCATCTTTGCAGTTATCGTAGAAAGTACAGGAAGAGGACTGTCCCCCTTTGGAGAGTCGAATTAACGCTTTGTTAAAATTAGAAGAAGTGAGGGCTCAAGCAAAATGAAAATTGGATCAACATCAACTCATTGTTAAAAACTGGTTTGATTCCAATTCTGCCTCTGACAGAAATTTTGAGGTAGGTGACCTTGTCCTGAAATGGGATAAACCTCATGAGGGAAAAGGAGAGCATACAAAGTTTCATAACTTGTGGCTGGGACCATTTTTAATTGCTGAGAAATTGGGTCCCAGTTCCTTCCGATTACAGAATTTAGAGGGACAGCCAGACACCTTTCCAGTGAATGGCCAAGCCCTAAAAAAGTACTTCGCCTGATAACACTCCCATGTACACTGTGTAAATATTTTCTGTTTTGTTTGCTGTTGGTTTTTCTTTGTTGGTTGTTTTGATTTTTCCTTTTATGCTTATCAGTCTTTCCTTTTGAAATACACATGCCTACATCATGAGCTAGTTTAAACAAAGAGAACAGAAAAATTTCCCCTCTAAAATAATTGTTGAAGGTTGTTTAAGCATCAATTGTGATATTTTTCTGAGTTTGCAACCATGTTAAAGATAACTTGTTGTTTGAAAAGCGTTTCTTGATTTCAATCTGCAACTGAAGGTACTCACGATCATCCATAAAAATTCTTTTTATGTTGTCCCTGTTCCTTAAGAGAACAAATCAGAGATGTCTCCCTGCTCTTGAAAGTCGGTTTTATTAACAAACTATTTCTAGATCTCAATGAAGGACAACTAAAAAGTTTCTTCAAGGTCTGTAATTTACTAAGATATTCCAAAAACCAGGATTTTCAGCGTCACCCCGCTCTATTAAATTTTTTAAAACTAAATAAACTTTCAGAGAGCTATGGGAAGTGATTGTAAACCCACCAGGATACTGAACAGGTCTGCTGGCAGCGGGTAAATGCATGCATGGTGCCAAGATAACTTCGTCGGGGTACTGAACAGGCCCGCTGGCAGCGAAGCAATGTCAGGTATATGAAAATTCTCAGATATGGATTCTTTTGACCTTAAATGTCCTTCGTTCTGATCTGGAACTTCTTGGTAGGATATAGATATCAGAGTGGGTTAAATGACATCCCTGCCTAGGCTATGGACACCTGCTGTCAGCAACGACTCTGTCAACAGTATTGAAGATTTTAACTTTAATATCGTGACTCTCTTCTGTTAAGATTGTTGTCAGTTTTCATTTCTTTAAAATAAAAGTAATCTGAAACTGGAATGCTTTATAATTGATAATGATGTTCAGACAACTTTTTGGTTGTTTTTTATTTGAATTTTTTTTCTGATTATCCTAATTTGAACTCGTTCATTTGGCAGAGATAACTGCTTCTCCCAGCATGTCGCCATTATTGGCAGCAATAATGTAATTTCTATTGTTTATAAGTTGCCTACACATGGTCTCTAAATTTGCATTACTCGTCATGAGCAACGACACTTATCACTTGTCTCTTTTTACATACCTTCCTTTCGATTTTTGTTTTCATGACTGTAAGCATGAAAACTCACAGCTGGAATTCACACTTGGTTTTGATTTTTGATCAAAGGATAACTGTTCATATGGTCTAGTGTCGAATTGTCTTATTTCACTATGAACATGATTGTTTTCCTTGTTTATAACCACTTGGTCCTAAACATGTCTTGGTTACATAAGTGAAAAAACTCCACTCATCAATATTCGATTAATAGTAATGGGGTTTGTTTCATAAATTTTTTTAACACAATGTTTATTTGATACATTTACCTTGTAATCAAGTCATGAATGTGTGCACTCTATGGTATTCAAATGCTTACATCCTTACACTACCCATATCCCAAGGTATCATATGAGGTACAACATGATATTATTTCTCTGTATGGCCTTGGGCTTCATGATCTCATTCCCACGCATGGTGATTAACGCCTCTGCTACCATTTCGAACTGTCATTGCTTTGTGAAAACTTGGGGCTATGGCTCTATGTTTTCTTATCAAACCCTACCTCCGATTTCTGTGTTGATTCCTTTCTGTTAGCCATGGCTCCGGTGGTGAGGATTGATCCCAATGGAATCCAAAATTTCTTATCTTATGACAATGCCAGAGACGACTTAGAAAGGAACGATTGGTGTGGATTCATTGAAAAGTTTAAGGGTTTCAATCTGAGAGTTGCCCAAGAGTTCGCATTAACTTTCGACGGTTGTAGAGCTAAGATAGGTGATGTGCAACTTGAGGTAGATGAAGATTTTATAAGCCAAGCTACCGGTTTACCAGCTGTGGGGCAAAAGTGTTTCAAGAATGAAAAGGTTGAAGAGGTCCCCTGGTCATTGTTGTTCACCCCAAGGAAAATTACCAGCTGCGACCGAGGTATGCTTGTCTAATCTTTAAAACCTAGATGGCATGATTTGTTAGCTATTGTGAAACAGTTCATTACCTGTGAAGGAAGATTTGGGTTGGTTTTATTGTATCACCTGCGATTGCTTATGAGCTTCATTGATTTCTCATTGAACATGCCCTACTTTCTGCTTAGAAGTTTGTACAAGATGGGAAAGTAGTTTAGGAGACAGAAGTTTGATTCTAGTTTGTTCCATCATGGTTTAATTAAGATTATCATTGTGCATCAGTTGCAATTAAACAATGATTGTTGGGATTCTTTTGTGTTACGAAACAACTTTGGTAATAGTGAGTTGGGACAGGTTGACAAGCCTGTCATCACAGAAACCCTTATGAAACCTACCATCTCTCCTCCTTCGCTCATGCCCTATGATCCTATCTCTAATTTGGAACCCTCGACCTACCCTGATTTTACTCAACCCGACACTCAACCGGATTCGTATCTTAAGAGTTGTGCTAATACTGTTAAAAAACCCACAGGGAAAAAACTTAAAGGCAACTTCGATGTTAATTATAAGAGTAAAAGGGCCGCTCGTTGGGTTTCACAATGTGCTCAAAACAAACCCAAACCCTGTGCAGATACATAAAACACAATTGAGGTAAGTGAGGATTCAGATTCGGAAATTGAAAGGTTCTTGGTTGAAGAGTATCCATATTCATATGGACTTTGCCCTGACAGACCCTACGATTATGTTACCAACCTACCACTGTGTCTAAAGGACAATCCTCTTTTTCCTGGCATCAAAATCCGTGATGAACCTACATGTCAAATGGACGATTCTCCAACTGTTAATACTATCAGTGCCAATACACAGTCTCTACAGCCGCACTATAATGAATGTCGATCCTGGATCGACATGTATTATACAGATGTGCCTTTACTAGAATCTCAGCATAAATCTTTGGAAGACTAGGTGGATTCGTTAACAAATGAAAATAGCAGACTCCAATCCATAGCTCAAGCCAAAGATAAACGCCAAAAAACTACAGGGTCTATTATTTTTAAGAACGTGGAAGCAATGACAACAATAGTAAACAAAGATTACTTGATTTGTTTGAATCCCTTAATTTGAGGTATGATTTTTTTTAAAAAGTTTAGTATGATTCCGTCTTTCTCAATTTAGGATACACGATTTGTTTGCATAGATTACTTTTTAGTTTGTTTTGTTTGATTGAATAAAATATGATTCTAGTTATAATTATAACTAGCTAAAGAATCGTGAGATTCTGTAGCTAGTTAGAAAAATTCGAATTACTTGTTTTGATAACTGAAAATACATCTGAAATCTTTTTATTTTTATTTGTTTTCAGGAACTCATGATTTTCAAAGAGATATGAATCATTGTTGGGATCTTCCAGCCATACCATCTTTATGCTTTTAGTAAATAGATTAGGCTGTTAGTTTTTGGTATCAAGTAAAATCTGGGAGGTTGCATCCCCCACATTTTTTGGAACAGATTGGATGTTATCAACATGAAACATTTTGTTCCTGGAACCTATATAAGTATGTTATTTTGTAAACTTGAAATCATCTCTGCCTGGGGAAAAAACTATGGATTTCTGATTTACAGACTTGAATAGAATATGATATTTGTCACAGCTTTAGCTTCTCCATATAGTGTTTTTATTCAAGTCATGATTATTTCGATTTGTAATTAGATTATGATTGCTTTAGCTATCATGGTTTATTACAGATTGGTATGATACAAATTTATATGCTATCCATGTTTTATGTCCCATATTTAACATACAATAATCATTCTGTTCAAACTTGTGATCCGAAATCGGATCCAGAAGCCTGACAGGGCTTGAAAAATGCTCAAAAATGAAAGTGCTCAGAATGTGACGAAACCTATTCCATTGTGTCCATATCATCTTCCTGATTCCGGTGGTATATTTACTTTGCCAAATGGACTCCGTATGGAGAAGATATCACGTTCTGTTCATCAAGTCAAACAGGCAAAAATTTTGGTGCTGACTGTACAGTCCGTACAGTATGATGTGGCAGGGCCGTCCAGACTGTACGATGACATGTCAGGGAATGACGTGGCAAGTTTTTGTTGGTTGACAGTTGGTGAATCAGGAGATGACACATGTCCTTTAGATGGCAAATGGTATGAGGACACGTGGCCCAATCCATGGGCACCACGTGTCACTCATTGTTTGGTTTTTGTTTGTTATGTAAAACTATGGTGGAGTCTACGGGGTTCGACCCCCGAACCTCCCTCCACACAGCGCCTTTGCAAGTACCGTCGAACCATTGGACCACCGATTGTATGTTGTAAGGTATATGCATTTGATTATATTTAATATCGACTATTGTAACCATTGGATGGGGGGTCGGGGCCGGGGCTTAGCCCCAGCCCACGGTCCTTTGTATCAACACATATGACCATATTATATACCTATTGTGCGGGGTTGTAACGATTGGCGCGCAGGTTTTAACATAGCCCTTGGTCATATACCTTACGCCATATGTCCATGACCTGGAGCGCGGGGGGAGTTACACTTTTGTAACCATATTAACCACCTTTTTGCCATGCACGCGGTCCTATGAGCCATATGCCCAGGTGCCTAGGCGGTTAGGGGTTGGTGCACCCTTAACCATTCTACGATTTTCACCATTGGCATGGTTGTGCCCGGTGCTGGGTTTTCACGCTACTTATTGCGTGTGAGCCAGGTTCAATGGAAGAGAGTGCGTTCTGTAGAACCAGTGACAGAAAGCTTGAAGGGAAAAACTTCCAGGAGGCATAACTTCTTCGTTTTTCGACCGATTGAGGTGCTGAAAGAGCCCAGATAGGGGTTTTTGTCCGCTCCGAAGCCATTAGGGCAGTCAGAGTAGGGTTATACTAGAGGAAAATCAATCTAAAGACATTTTGAAGCAGAGAAGCTTTTGAGGAGGAGACACTGTCGGACCATTTCTGGGAGCTCCGGATGTCCATTTTGAGTGCCGTTTTCTTTGCATGGTTCTACAGATCTGGAAGAACATGACCAGATCAGTCTTGTAGCCATTTGGCATTGCAGCGATGTACTTTTGAGCTTTTGAGCAGAAATAAATAAGCCTCCCCCACAGAGATAAAAACCTGGAGACGTAGGCAAAGTTGTGCCGAACTCCGTTATCAATCTGCGTGTTATGGTTTGTTGTTTATTCTTTCATTTCAGATCTGCATATGTGTATATTCCTTTCATAATTCCTCTTATTTCCTCATTCTTTCACTAATTTTTCTCAGATGGTTAATTAATGCATGCAAAATTAAAACTCAACCATAAGTCATTAAAAGATCCGACGGATCAAGTGGTATCAGAGCTAGTTGATGTTTGGATTTGAGTTTGCATGTTAACCAGGGAAAAGCTACAGCGTGGTGAAGGCGAGATTGTTGCAGAGAATCCATTAATTGGATTGAGAAAAAGAGCTTCTCACAGCGAGAATATGGCATCGGAAGAAGGGATTTCTCAAGATGAGAAAGAGTTCCGGAAAACATTCCTTGCTATGTTGGAGATGGTGAAAGTTTTGTATGAAGATTACTTGGAACGAAAGCGACCAGTTTTGGGTGATTTTTCAAAAGGAAAAAGTGAAGAGGAAGAGGACCATCCTCAGATTCCTCCTTCACCTCCATCAACACCTCCTTCTTCTCCTTCTGTTTCTTCAAGTTCAAGTTCTAAATCTAGTGGAAAGAAAAATGTTTATAAGAATAAACATGAAATGCC